>JAQFXY010000064.1:0-71955 GCA_034693865.1 Ceratophysella sigillata
GGGAAATATTAGACTAACTAGCAACCTGTTGACTTGGGGTGAGGTCAACGGGTACGACTTTGACCTGTGACCTCATCTGCTTACACCGAATCGTTAGATCGGGTGACACGCTCGTTGGACATATTATTGGAGCATGAGCAAAGAAGAGTTCTGAAAAGCCACAATAATTGGGCGTGGGTTCTGACGGTATCAGATGTGAAGAGACGACCGACACGGACTTGTTTACTTGTTCGGAGGCAACAACTACCTTACCTGCTGGTGGGAAATTGAAATTGGTAAGCAAATCTGGCGCTTCCCGCCAAGTTTTCAAATTCTAATCGCACTTGGCACAAGCATGCAAACCATTTTCCAGATTTCAAGGACAATGACCTGGAGAAGTGGTATGAAAATACATCTCAACGTCACTTCTCCGGCACTGCACTGGATTCTTCCACATTCTTCAAATCAGTCCTCTCGATTTGATCCAGATTAAATTGGAATGTGTTCAATCTAATTGGTCACCATGGTAAATACCTGCCGAGCCTGTGGTGCTAAACTGGAGAAGAACTCTTGCCGATACAGTCACCGGTAAGTAACAGCTTACAATTAGGTTTGATTCGTGTCTGTGGGCTGTCAACATTCGGTACCTATTCTAATTCTAATGTGAATGTTACGATGTTCTAAAATGTATTACACGTATAGATTTCCAAGGCCAACTGCCACAGGGTGTTGAAGGACTGGGCTACGTTCTTTGACTTTAATCACATCGGTTAACCTAAAACTTAGTGAGCGTCATACGTTCAAGAATGGCTTTCAGCTGAACCAGTTTCACAAATGTTATTAAGCGATTGGGCGCATGTGCTGCTATTTTGAGTATATATCGCGTGCGCAGTGTACTTAAACATTGTGTACAACTGGAAATCCGCTCCCAGCACCCATTCCTGCACATGAATTAACTACATACATATACAGACACCCAAATACATCTACTTACCTATGCATCAACGTGTATTCGAACAAGTTGATGCTGGTGGTGGTCGTAGATTTCAAATTCGGTGCTTTAAGAAAATCAATTTTGTGTCGATTAGTGCATGAATTGGAGCCCGAGCTTAGCTGGGCTCAAGTGTATTTCCATGTATCACTTGTTGTTAATGATTTAGATGCTTGACTGGTTTTCCTTTTGTCTTTTCTGCCTGAACTATGGCAGCGATTCATCTCCACTCATTTCCATACGAGTCATTAATTTGTTTGAAAAGGAACTCAAAGTTTAGTTTTTGGGTGTTTTCCCATTTAGTTCATGCTAATCTCTCTTCTTGCCTTTTGAGTAACCCAGGAGTTGCCTTTCTCTGTATCTCTTGACTTGGCTTTTCACGTCAATTGATGGCCGGGCTATAATCTCTTAATCTCCCATTACACGCTCATCTCGGCTCGAGTGCATTCTGCAGTCGAGAGTCTACATAGTTCGTAAGAGTGTGTGTCCAAGTTCAGGCATTTGAGCTTCTGTAAACTCATTAGAGTCCAAACGTGTTTCCTTAATTACGAAACAATTTGGGAATGCTGGAATTTTATTTTTTTAAATTCGGGCTTGGTAGGTGGTAGCTACGATGAATCATTCGGTCCTTGTCATTTTCCTACTCCACACGTACTCGTACAACATCTGCCTCGTTCCGTGTGTACTCGATATTCGACCCAAGACCCAAGCCAAGGTCACATCATGGCATCATGGCTTAGTACTTTGAAGCCCAAACTAATTTTTCAGAAACGATTCGGGTGTGCTGTGTGCCGAGGCTGAAGGCGATATATCAGGGTGGAAACCTGGAATATTTCTTACCTCTTCTCTAGGCAAGCAGGCTACAAGAGGAGATGAAGAGATTCTGGAGTCGAAGTAGGCAGATCCGTTCTGAAATATTTTCATATAAAAGAAGGAAATAAAATGAAACCTTAACCAAACCACTGTTTGTAATGTAATAAAATATGGTGCTCTTTCTACACAAAAATTTGTTGGTTGATAACCCAAAGTGGATCTTTATTCTACCCCGAGCGCCAAGCCAGAACCTGAAACGAATACCATTTAGAGACTCTGTTTTTTTGGACAAAGCCTCGTAGAGATTAGCCACACTTTTGGAACAACTTGAAAAAGATGAATTGAATGTTATGTAATCGTAATGCATTGTTATTGTATTGTATTCCCTTGATGGTCTTTTTTCCCTATCCGTTCTGAGCCTGTGGAGGGCCCTAAAGAGTAGAGTTCGTGTGTTCTATCGTGAGAAAGAGGGTCCCACCCTTATTTGCATGAATTTTGGTCATATGAAACTTTATCTTGTAACTTTTGATTTTTTTCGAGGCCCACTTCAACGCACTGTTTCAAGCTCTTCTTCTGCTGGAATGGAATGTCAGGGAGTCGAGGCTTCAGCTCGTATTATTATTATTATTACTAAACACATTTCGTGGCCTAATGCAGACCTGCTGCATAGCCGAGTTACCTGTCTCTTCCCAAAGGGCTTTTACAGGTGTCACTTGAGATTAGACTACGACGTCATTAGGTTCTTTTATATACTCATCTTTCATCTATCTGGGAGGCAGGAGAGATTAATAATCCTTCCGCGAGCACTCCTTCATCAAAATTAAACTCTTCTTTCAAAGGTCATGCAGCCTGCAGTGCGTACTATTGTCGTTCAGTGCGGAGTTCGGAGCTGAAAAAGCTCAAAACTAGTTCATTCTGGTATTAACTCCTTCATCAAACTAAAATATGTTAAAATTTAAAGTGATGAAGGACTTATTTTAAACATAGCGTAAGCCACATGAACTACTGAATATAAGCAAACTTTTAACTGAATTTTCGCAATATCTTTTAAATTGAATTACTATGCATAGTAAACTGCTGCGTATCGAAACCCGAAATCCGCGTCAATTTCTTGAGAAGAATTTTACAATGTGCTGAGTGATGTCATGTATTGTATAATCAAAACTGGAATATGCTACAGTACATCTCAAATATTTGACTAGAAAGGAAGACCATTATTTTTCTTTATTTCTTCCCAGATTGTAAACCATTGAAGTTTATGATCAGAGGTCAAGCCAGTGAATTGTTTGTGTGAATGGGGAGTTGAGCTAATCCACAGTGGAAACTAATGAGGACTACAATTCCCTAATTTTTTTTTGCACCATCTCCAAAATCTGCCTTTTTGCCACCTTTGGCGGTCAAAGTAGTTGAGCTGAGTAGCTTAGGTGTGGTTTTATTGTCTCTTGATCCTGACAGAGGTGTTGTGTGAATGGGGAATTGATTCTCGTCTCGTATAGCTGTTGGTATGAGGCTGGGTATAATCAATGCCCTGTCATGTCATGTCTCGTTATCAGCCCCGTCTCTTATAATGTGCTTATTACCACTTGGGTTTCACTTAAGGCCAGCCCAGGGATATCAGATATAGGCATGTACAAATATGTGGAATAATTGTGTGCGGAAGGAGAGCTGCAAAGTCTTTGAGGTTCCATTTATCGTGTTCCAATCATCGGGGCTCGGTTACAAGCCTTAATTATTGGGCGAGGAGATAATGCGTTTCTTTGGTTTTTGTTTAGTTTTGGGTTAATTGGGTGAGAAAAGCATGGAGATGAGTTGGACAAGTGTGTGAATAATTTTCAACGTGGCTTTTGCCTTTCCGGCTTCGCGGTGGACCTTAATGCATCAAACCAGTTTGAAGCTAGTTTTTGCCCGGAAGAAAGTTTGGAATTTCCATGTGGACAGGCTGTACGTACGTTGAACATTCCGTTGAAGGCTGGCTGGATAGAGAGATGTTATATTTATGGCACTGTCTGCATTCTGTACTCGTAGGCATTAGGCACTTCTGTGCGATACTGGCCTCTCATTGACGTTTACTTTGAATTTGAAGGTGTGAAATGTTGTACGGCTTCTCCACATTATTATCTAACTTGTTAACCAGTATTTCTTCTCGTATCTTTCCTATCTTGAATATATCATACACAAATCCATTCTCAGACCATATATATTACGGAAAAAACTTGCGAAATACACCTGTTTTCTTTATACATAGATATCTTGATTTACTATATTCTGTTTAGATAGGCAGTATGTGAGGTTTGTCTTAATCCTAGCTAGCTACCTGTGATGCTGAATGATCCATTGCAAAGATTCTCACAGGGTTTAGAAATCATATTTACCAACCGGGTTTATGTGTAGATTTTGCCGTAAAACCGCCTAAAACGCATATACCGGTATAGTGGACCTTGGAATTCAAAACCCAGTGCAGCAAATGTATTTCGAATATTATTATTCATATTGGCATTGAAATACCTGGCAGAGGTAGACTGTGAGGAATTTTGAAGCCAGAGTGAGCGTATCTGAGTCCCTATCTCCGTATTAGTTGGAATTGGACCCTTGTAGAGCCATTGTTGGTGTGGAGATAAGTTTAATGATGAAGGGTCTGCCCAATTGGGCATACGCAGTCAACATCAGGATAAGATAATGAAGCCATCCTGGCCAGGTCAATCCAACTTCCAATTTTTTTTCAGTTCCTTAGGGCGAGTCCAGAACCAAAACTCAAACCAGTGGCTCTTGTATTTGTTCTCATTGTTTTTTGCCGATGCTAACAAGGCCAGAGCAGGGTTTGTGAATAGCCAAATTCCGGGTCGGAAGGGGGCTAGACGGGTTATGTAAATCCTGCTCCAATACGGAAGGGGGTGTGGTGAGTCCGAGTGACCCCCTGGAGGGTCACATGGACTCTCGGGAGGTCTAATCTGTCTCACCCGTAATAATGCCAAAGCCTGCCTGATCAGTGAGCTTAAGGAGCTTCGAATTTTGGATGAAGGAATGGTTCCGTAACCACCCTTGCCTCGAACCAAAGAATATTCATGCCGTATCCCCAGTCCAAAGTTCCAGGGAGGGTACGGATTTATAATATTGATATTCGATATCATAATTTAAACTACTGAATTTATGGAGCTTTGAGTTGGTAGAATGTTTGGGACGATGCTGAGCTGGCTGCATCCCCGAAATTGAAAGAACAAGCATTGCAGCTTAGAAAGTCAGTAGATTTCACGTTCCGAATTGCATGTATGGTAAATGACTTGAAGATATGACATAATAAGTCTCAATTTGACTAATAAATGGGAGCTTTTTGAAAAATTGGTCTCTAAAATTAAATACCGAGCACGCCAATGTGTTGTGCTGGATAGTGAATTGTGCTCTTCTGGCTTGGCCTTAAATCTGATTTTTATGGATGAGCCTCGGCTTGTCAACTCTTTCCATATTTGATCAGGAAAGAGACGAAGCATTGTTCATCATCCAGCGGATCGTGCCTCGGCCTCAACCCCTTTTCTAGTTCACTTAGGTACTTTACTACTTACTACTTCGTACTGCATGCCCAATGCCTGCCTTGGTTTCTCAGTTTCAATGAACTAATTATTTATGAGTTTCCTCAGGCTCCAATCCAATCTCTGAGCCGAAGAATTGGATTAAAGACCCGTATTAATCCCGTCACCCTCCAATCCACCCTCTTCCAAAATTAATTTAGCCGATATTTGAAGGAAACTAATGATTGGTGTGCATGGATCACCATGTTCTCTCTTTTGACATGTTCGAGAGTCAGAGTCGGTTGGAGAGCGGAGTGCGTGACCGCTCGTCAAAATGTTTCGTGTGCGACTACTATTATGATTATTCAGTACTTTACTGGGTTTTGGTTTGAGGAAATTGGGTAACTGAGCGTTTAGAAAATTTGAGCGCCATGGGCTTATGTTTGATTGGGAGCATGGAGTGAGCGAGGGTTTGGATGCTTTTTCTTTCCTAATTTTCCAAATACGGTCCTTTCAAAACGAATTATTACGAGGAGAGTCTTGAAGTGAAAGAGTATTAAAGGAGTAATAATTCAAGGCATATACCACACTTGCATGCAACACACTGGCCGACAGACAGTTGTGGATTTTTAGGAGAGATAAAAAATTTGAGGTACAAAACGGTTTGAAGAGTGGACGAATTTCTGGGGGTGAATTTCCTTCTTCTAACTTAGGCAAATTAAATAGCTGCAAAATTTGCAATTTTTTGTTAAACAACTGGTTAAAATGCTCTCTAAATTGTGCATCTATTTTTTAGGGTGTGTGAGTGGAATTAAGTCTGATTCGTATTTTTTCGAGATGGGTTGAAGTCCTGTCTAGGACGTACCTCCTTTGGCGGACCGCCTGAGCACGGTATGCAGTTTTGGCAAGAATCCATATCCCATAGTTATAAATTCTAAAGCCTTCCTTTTGAAGCTCTAATAAGATGGATTTTGAAAGTATTAAAAAGAAATATGTCTGTTAGGATCATTCCGAGTCTCATCTCTCATCCCAGTGAGATGTTATTTCTTGTTATTATTATTACAACTCTTCTCTACTCATGTCCACATCAAGTCGGACTAAGAAAATACGCTTTCTGCCCAGCACTAGAGACTTATAAGGAAGAAGGACAGGCTAATGGAGAAACGCTGGGAACTAAAATTGGTTTATTTGCACATTTTTTGAGAAATGAATTGTTGGGCTTCCTCATTTGTTTTCACATCTAGCCCAGTACTTACAACAATGTACCTCTTACCTGTCGTAGTTCTCTACCTGACAAGATATTTTGAACTTACTGCTTATTAGCAGTTCTATATTGTACATTCGTTAAGAATCATTTAGTAGAATACAAAGGTACGTATACTAGAAAGAAACACATGTAACAGGTCAGAGAGACGAAGTATTTAGTTGAAGCGTTGAATTTTTGTGACCTATGATATGCTGGCTTAGTTTTAAGCCCATAACTTTAGTATTTTCGTTTTCGAAAGTTTTTTTCAGCTCAACTTTCGTAAGCAGCGCTAGTTCCGCACACGCACTTCAACTAATATGTAGATGAACGCGGCAATTGCAGTTACATTGATTTGATACAAACAAAGAGTTTTACGCCTCTCGCCATCATTTTGCATTTCCTAAAGCTTTTGCGCGAATTATAACATATGATTAAGATTTGTGGCGCCGGGCAATTCACTAAAACGTTTATACTTTTGAGTCGTGTTTCATTACGTCGTGAAATGATGGAAGCGCCGTCGACATACACCAATCCCGATGATACATGACTATTGAAATTAGTTTTTAGACGTTTCCCTGCCCGTCTTCGGCCTTTCATCAAAGAGAGACTTCAGAGGAACATAAATGGTGAAGGAGAGGGAAGGGTTCAATTCAATTATCACGAAGTATATAGGAGGTTGCAAAAAATAGGAATATTAGTTAGGCATTGAGACTAAATTGGCTACCCTGTGGTGTTGTTTCGAATCTGCTTCTCCATATGGTATTTCTGTCTGTGGAAATAATTATGAGCATTTCATAGCAAGCAGGCTTCTTGTACGTACATACCTATATCCCCTGCTCGATTCTGATTTGTGATCACCCAGAAATCATTGATTTTTGGCTAATGTTTTTTGGCACATTTCCTCAAAGAGGAGGTGAGGATGTTGATAATTAAGAGTTGGACACGATTCGTCTCAAAAGGTTAAAAGTGAATAGATTTCACCATGAACAGACGCAATTATACTTTATACTAAACAAAAGTCTTAAATTATACTATCGATTATAATTCAATTGGAGTGCGTAAAAAATTGTCTTCCTTGTTTGTCAAAAAAAAAAGAGAAGTGGACTGAGCAAATAAGTTCTAACTTTTTTGCACATAATTGGGCAAGGCTGCTATTGCCATTTTTATTGGATGTCTTTATGGACTTATTTACTATTGAGTTTATGTAATTTTTTATCGAAGCACTATTGTTTCGTCCCATTGTTTTACGAACTAGACTCATTTGATTGTTTATTTTCAGTTAAAAGTTAAGTTCAAGAAATAGCCTGTTGTTGTTTCAAGGGCAGGGTAGAGAAGTGATGCTGGGATGGCTTGATGGAGCATGCACTGCACGGCAACAACTGAGAACTATTTACTACGGTCCTTTTCAATTTCTGAATATCATCTTGTTTGTGTTGATACTCCCAGACGTCTTTGACTTGACGTGGGGCTGGCTGAGGGAGACCGAGTGAGTAATGGGACTATGAATCTGCATAATATTAGTATTCCTCACTTCTTCATCATATTAATGTCAAGTCTTTTCATGGGATTCCGTACGTTATTTATTATTCACGTACAAGGTGACGCGAGTCTGGCTCCAATGCCTTATATGTGCCCAATACGAGCAATTGTTTCAACCAGCCTCTTTCGTCTCTATTGCTTTCTGGACGTAATTGCTTACCACTGTAGTTTCAGCATTTAAACTCCTAAATATGAAAACTGTTTAACGATCTTTAGTTCCCCATGCAAAAGCATTTACTCAACTTTAAGTACTAAGATAAAGCTTCAGCGTTAAATTCAAGGCTTCTCGATCAAATTGGGGAATTCCAGGTATCTATTGGGAATTTGTTTTCAAGCTTCCGAACAAGGAATGCTTCAAGCCAAGCGTTGCCCAAATAACAGTGAACATATTACATGTTATTTAGAAACATCCCGAATCGAGCTTGTCTGTTTGTTTTTACTGCAATGTTGACCGGGGATTCTCAATGTAACATGGCAAGCTCGATTCGTCATTCTCCGCTGTAATCTTCATGGCTGATATCAACTGAATTGTAGTTAGCAAGATGAGAAATTATGTTTGTTCCTAATTGTCGGTAGGCAATTGACATTGCATGTTTGGTGGATATTCGCGGAATGCATATCAGTTTCAATTATTTAGGTTGTTGTTTTTGGCGTGGCTATTACATTTCGATAACTCAGTAAGTATTAATAATTGTAGTTTACAAGTGCGACATGTTTTGACAGATAAGGGAAGTTCTCCGCTACGTAAATGACGTGTAGTGACACTTTACGTAATTTTTGACGTAGGTATTTTGGTATGCCTGGCAACAATGGTACGGGCCTACTAAATAGAAAAAGTGCATCAGATGACAAGTCCAAATTCCAGAGCAATACGAATAAGACCTGTTTAGAATTTGGCTAAGCCCTCTGTATTCCAGCCTGGTTTTTATTTTGAAAGGCAGAAGACAGAGCGTGTCTCTTTGTCAAAGCCTGTCACTGGGTCTTGACGACTCGGTTCCAATTGCGGAGTCGAGTCAAGTCCAGGGAATAAGTGTGAAAGCACGTTTTCAATGAGATTATAGGACTTGAGTCTGGAAGACAAGGGGAAGATATTAAACGGGTTTAGCCTAGCAGCGTGAGTAAACAATGGATTGGGATTTGGGATATTTTCCAAATTACTTTGCATATGGCATACCTATCCGCCTTACCCAGTTCCTGTTTCAGCTCACAACTGAGATAGTTGTGGAATTTTGGAATTCGTCAACAAATAATGTAGCAGTCGAGGATGAACGCTGAACACGTTCCAAAGCCTGGCTTTGTATTTCATAATAGGTTAGTGTGAATGTGGAATCTAAAAGTTGAAAATTCTACATAATCCTATAACCATTGCAATTCAATTTCAAACCCTATCAAAGTTTTTAAATTGAATTATTCCAAATGCACAGAAATCGTCCGGGGTTGAAACATATATGACATGATGTCATATTAATATAGCGTATATGTTTACTTAAATATCTGGTAACATGTCGTATGAGGTCTGCCGAGCCGTATTTTTCATAAATCTTGCCGCCGTGTGCGTTTGCGATATATTTTTTGGATTTTTCTCTCTTCTGGTAGATCGTATATACTGAAGTCTAAAGTATGTGTGCAATCTAATTTCCGTATCCTTTTTATTCAGGAGACCAAGTTCCGATTACGATTTGAATTTGGAAATCTATCTCTTTCGATTTATGATTCATTGATGATTTGCAAGTATTTGTAGTAAACTAATGGTTTATATATCAATTTGCAGTAGGGTAGTTTCTCTTCGCAGGTCCAAGAAATCAATAAATTCTACTAATCTCTAATTAAGGGTACTTGCCAGTATAAATCTGAATAATATTAAATACTTTATGCATCCCAACATTTAGTTTAATTAGTTGATCAACCTCAGATGCTACCCGATACCCAAAAACATCTACAGTGAAATTCATTTGTACTTTGAAGCCATGCAAATTCATGCTTCTAATACTTTTATATTAAGCGTTATAAAGAAAATTAGAGAATTCTCACTTTTCGAGAATCTGTATAACTCTTAGCTCAGTTACAGCTTACAGCTTTAGAAGAAGCCAACGGTAGTAGATAGATATGTACCCACGTTGTGATTGAGCACGAACCTTGTCCTGCATTATCCCATGACCACACCGGTGTAGTTGTACAAGCATGAAATTGAGTCCTTTGGTCGAGGCTAGCTGGCTCCTAGCTCCCTACTCAGCCCTTAAAGCTACATTTTATTGTGGTTAGTTTCTCTTATTGAAATTGAGCGAGGGGTCAATGAAAGGGTGGCATGCCCAGGTATCCTGCTATCCATACCTTCCCAAATTCTGACTTTTCCCCAACAACAAAGCACAGGTAAAATCCTATTTGAGTACTGAATTTATTGCGTAGAAGGTAGGTAAAGTATAACATTTATATTTTATATTTATAGCTTCTATAAGGGACGAGTCGAGTGTATTTTGAATTTCTGTTACTTTGTTTCCTGAATGGTCAAGTCAATATCCTACGCAGCGACTACCCGTATAAGTACATCCATCTCCCCTCGTTTGGTACTCTAGCTTGAGATTACACAGGTATTTCTTACACTTTCATTGTGCATCACTTGAAGGGTCCTCAAGTATGTTTTACACTCTACGCCTAGTTCATGCACCTGTGCTCTGTCCTTTGAAAAGCTCAAAACAATACATTTTACGTTCTGGAAATCCTAAACCTAAATGAGTGGAATCATTCGATCAAATGCCAATGGAAAACAAAGTCATTTATTTATAGAAATGACTCTGCGGCATGCTCCTATTTTTTTGTGTATGCAGATGGAAGTTTGTAGCTTGTGCCCTTTGGAGCCCCAACTCCAATTCCGTAGAGTGAAATTATGTGGAAGTAAACGTGTTTTTGTATCCTAACTCGGGACTCTCAAAAGGAACCAAAGCCACGAGTCTACTCAAGTGAAGTAATGAATGTTCCCATTAGAAAGCCTTTAAACGGTGAAACTAAATAGAATTTTTAGACCCCAAAAAGAGCCCGCATAACTCCTCCATAGTACGTACGTAAGGGCAGGTATAGTTAATTTGAAAGGGTGTTGAGAGGGGAGGGGTGGGGAGCAGCGGGAATTGAGTGTGGCTAGAAATGTGATGAGTTTTTAACCTTTCTGGAAAAAAGTAGAAATTATGAGTTGAGCCCACTGGGATGTCCTCACCTGCTATTGTTTCCTCTGAACCCGTTCTTATCCCATCTGCGGAAATTCTTCCAAAGATCAAATTATTATATGCAGTTTTGAATCCAAAATAACAACACTTTTCACGCTGTCGTCTCGTTGATGGACAACGTCACCACGTATTTACCTCTCAAGTATTCTGCACACCACTGCATAACGCGACTAAGTAGATTTTTCTTTAGGATTTTCATAAATTCACCCGTGCCTAAATCAAAATTCCAAATTATTTGTTTAAACCAAAGAGTCAAAATTCATCGTTTGGAATCATTGTTGCATGTTGTATTCTGTGTTAATTGAGATTGAGAGGTCAAGCGTGTGTGTCATACATCATAGGAAGCGTTGCAGGGCATGGCAGGCGTAATAGACGCAAGTAGTATTTGTCTCATCGGAATGCCAAACTGTAGTAGGAAGAGGGCGAGATAATAATAGCAACATCTAATCTGGTAAGTACTTGGGAGATAGTGCGGAGCCAAGTACTTGTCCCTTGTCATTTAAACGGGCATCCCAGCGGGTAGGCAGGGAGCACAAAAAACGTACAATAATATCTATATTAGGTCTGAGATAAAGTTAAGCAAATAAAAAAGTGTTCTCTTCAATTCTTGTCCGCTGCCTGCTGAATGCTGAATGCTGAGTCGCTGCGAAGTATGTCGCTTCGGAAGAATTGGCCAAGCTCTCAACTCGCACGGGTTGGTTTGTTCTCTCGACTTGTATTTACACTTTGATTCCATTTAGCGAGGAAGGAGTTTGGAAGCCTAAGCACAACTCCTGCTAATAACTTTTTTAGTTGCGTTTAAGTCCATGACTCTGACTCTGATGATGAGACAGGGGCTGTTGGATGTTGGATGGCCTGGTGAAGGGAGATGGGGAGTTTGGGGCTGCTGCAGTGCTGCATGGCTATTCTGGCCTGGTCTGCTGGTGGACATCACAGACTCCGTCTACTGTCTGTGAGGCCTGGGAGAAACCTACGAGGTTCGGAACTCAATTGAGCTCCCACCGTCGAGCAGTACAGAGCTAAGAGCTTTCGTGGACAGACCAATAGTCGTCATAGCCTTTACGCCTGGTCGCATCAGAGTGCTTCACTGGAGTGCTGACACCACGTGTCCCAGCTCTGAGCTTGCCCATGAAGCCGGAGTAATGGACCGGGACAGAATAGAATTAAGCCGCTCGTGCCTTGGGCCCGAACATCCCTTATGCAGGAGTGCCAGTTCTCAACCGGCGTCGTGGAGCCAGAGTGATTTGGTGCCCGTTGGTAGTCTGAGTGTGAGCACGGGTCGTTATTGTTCTGACAATAGGCGTTCATAAAAGTCTCTGCGTCATTGAGCCGCATTGTTTATCCGCTCTTATCACTCTCTCTATAGTCCTCCTGTTGACCAGTTACTGTCACTTGTGCGTGTGAGTTGGGCCAATTACAGCGGCGCTAGAGCCTCTGAACTCGGACTCGGCTGTGTGGACGAGTGGTTGCGGACTGCGGGAAGTGCTTTGCGTTGCCTAGCCAGTTCTTCGTACCCAATGTGTTGTGTCTGTACTGAGCGTAGTGGGG
Organism: Ceratophysella sigillata; assembly: GCA_034693865.1. Lineage (NCBI taxonomy): Eukaryota > Metazoa > Arthropoda > Collembola > Poduromorpha > Hypogastruridae > Ceratophysella > Ceratophysella sigillata. The sequence goes on from JAQFXY010000064.1 coordinate 12,838, forward strand.
ATTTGGTACTGGTCCTGTTTCTGTTTCTGCTCCTCCGACTCGGAGGTCAGGCCTTGACCTGAGCCTCGTCTCCGCGTAGCCCCGCCAAAGCTGTGGTTGGTCAGAGACGGGGCGGACGGTGGACGAGCCGTTCCGCTTCCGCCACACTCCCACAACCTGGGACTCAATGTCCTGTCCCGCCCCACATGAACATCGAGAATAAGTAAGCACTTTGGAAACTTATTTGGAGGGAGCATATTATGGACGGCATGCTGGAAATTCAGTTCTCAATTTCAATTAAGCGTGCTCAGAAGCCTAGTTATTCTCAGCATATTCACTCAAAATAAACTCCACCACAATTGATACGAGAGACACGCATATTTCCAAATTGCCCGACAATCACGCAAACATTTATGAGTAGACTTGAGTTTGTTTAAACAAAACATGGATTATATTCGTCCTATCTAAACCAAATTATCATAATGATAATTCTAGGAAACCGATAATCGTGGAATCCCATCGGATCCAATATTCGAGCGTGTCCAACATTCGAGCACGTCACTCTGCCTTAAGTACTTCAAACTTGGATTATTCTAAACTTTAGCTTATTTACAGAATGTAAAAATTGTAAATGGACAATGAAACTAGGATACGGTATTAGCTTATAACTCTATTTCTACGTGAAATTAGAACTACGAGTAGACAAAGTGTTTTTCGGAATTATAGACGGCTAATGATTCTAAGCCATTTTTCTTATCGACTAACCGCAAGAGCAGAGTAAGTAGGTACAAAGTTCATCTTTGGGCTCATTTATGAGCTTCGTAATTGAGCATCTCAAAAAATCAAATTCTTTCGATTATATTTACATATTGCTTTAAAAGCACAACAGTACAGTTTGCGGGTTTAAAAATATAAATCTTTGATGAGCGTAAAAGTTGAAGCTGGGATCATGAACATGAACTGTTTAGAACGCATTAATTTCTGAGTGTTCTGAGTGACCTGGTGGATCTAGCTAAGTCCAGTATTGAATCTATGGAAGAAATACCATGCTTGAAAGAAACTAGGTTGATTGGTGAAAGTTTCTCGCTTTTAGTAGGTCCTGCACACAGAGCAGCAGCAGCAGTAGTGAATTGGTGGCTCAACTGTTTAAATGCTATTTTCCCTGTTTGTGGTTCAACTCAAATGATTACACTCCAATTCACACGTAGGTTTTTTAGTGAGACATGACACCAAAAAATGAAGTCCCTTAGTCAATAAGATTAAGGGAGGAGAGATTGAGAGGTGAAGGGAAGTGAAGCTAAGTAGCCTGAAGAAGAATTGTAAAATGTGGACTTGAGTTGACATCAAAGCCCGTTTGAAAAGAAACGGAAGGTCTTCCTTTCTTCTGACGACGTTATTACTTCAGTTTAACGTCCAACACCAGCCAGAGTCAAAGTTGGTTGTTACAGGACGTATTTGGAGCAGACAGTTCCGCAGGTATCTCGTCCCATTACTACTTACCATTATTGAAATGACTGCACAGCTCCTCACAGACAGTTGGCCAGGCCAGACAAGTGAAGCCAAGAGGAGCTATTAGGGCATCCAGGTATCTCAATGGACGGGCTGGTGAGAGAAATGTGAGAAATCAGTTCCCAAGTTTTCTCCATGAGCGGAATGCCTGGCCAACTCGTTCTGAGCAGCTCTATGCATACATACGTTAAAGAGGGTTTCGCTTTCAAAAAGAATTCTTTCAATTTAACGAACACTTACTACCTCCCACTTCCATTGTCCAACACCTCAAAGGGAAAAAAACTGTAAAAATAGTCGCTCGTCCTTCCCGCGTCTTTTTTCTCCGTTTCACCATAAAATTAGGATTTTGATAAAATATCTCTATTTTGAATGGTATTTTGAGCAGAAGAAGCTCTACTATGGCTAGGAAAGGCAATGTATCATTCGGGAACGAGGAAATTGTGGATGTGGTTAGGTTTGGCGTTCTCTGATATATTTTTCATTTTCTCAAACATATTTCATGTACGGATACCTCACCTTCTCCTCGTTCGGCATTCAGGTGTAATGAAATTTTATGACTATGTCGGGGCTGTAAAACAGTTTTTTTTTTCCTCTTCTCCTTCCCGTTTCCTTAAGGGCCCTCCTACAGACTCTGGAATCTCTGTTTTGTTTTCCCGAAAAAAAAATCTAAAATATGGAATAATGTTCTAGTTGAACGGTACAGCGAGGCAAGGGCTTGGACAATATTATTTCCATTTACTTTGGGTATCTCTTCCATTCTCTTCTCGCTTCATCCTCTGCGTCTTTTCCGAGCTCACTTTAATTGCCATTACCTGGTCTTGGTCTGGACACTGGAAAAAAACTGCATTCACCTCCGCGCTTCGACGCGTCCAACTTTGGACGCTTTTTTGGTGAAAAAGGTTTCTTAGTCTTTACTTTGTATGTAGACCAAGTCGGAACAGTTCCCGGTTTCCTCCCAACTCTGCAAAGAAAAGACGCGTAAAATAATAAGAATAATGTGTCTTGGAACATAACAAAACACAACTCAATCACTCTGCCAGTCCCGCAGCCCAGGTCACTGTCTCTTCTTTTCTTCTTCCAAATAACGTCCTCTTTTTCCACAGCTATTTGCTTTTTTTCCTTGACGAGGTAAAACGAAGGTATTGGGCGTTCATGGGACATTCATTCATTTCATTCACAAGATTAAGAGAGTAACATTTAAACCAAACCAGCTGATAGTTTAGAACTGGGCTGGGGTTCACTGCTCACTTGCTGTTTTTCGCCAAGGAATCAAGTTAGTGTCAAAGCTCGTAAGTTGATTACAATTCTGGTTTTTATGACACGAAATTTCTCTGCTCCACGGCTGCCCATTTCCAGTTTGACAACAATTTTCAAATGTCCCCTCTGTCATTGTCAGTGATCGAAAACGCGGTTGTTTTTAGCAAAACCTAACCCAAGGAATTTTAACGAGTTCGGGTTTAACCTGATTCTACACATTTGCTCGGAGTGAGCAAACTAGACATGGCAGTTTGGAACCGAAGTCGGTTCTTGGTCACGTATTCGAACGGGCAGAATCGGAGAGAAGTGTTTCAGCAGCACGGTTTGGAAGAGTTCAATGGCTGAGCAATTCGCTCTGTGCAGAGCTGTGAAGCTTTAATTTTCCCTGCTTGGCACAGGGCTTCATAATAATTCATGTTTTAGTTGAATTCATTATAGGTTATTAGTAAATTAACATATTTTTTGCTTGTATGTCACTCTGCAAATTTTTGATTAGTTTGACTGGTCCCCATTGACGTAGAATTGATAGTGTAAGGCTTAAGACACGATCTGCTCCTTGACAGCGAAGGTAATGCGTGGAAGAAAACGATAAGGAATAATTCAGTCTGTTGTGTAGACAAGAAGTGAAGATGAGAAGGGAACACACCTCTATTTGCTAAATTTTTTATTCGTATTGTCATTGGATTGGCTTCATTTATGTTCGACCAAGTCCCTGTTCACCAGACAGACCATTCCGTACCCTCTACACTTCTACGTCATATAATTTCTGAAGTTCAAAACGGGCCTGTCTGTATTTTAGAATTCCTTCATCTGGTTAGTGTGGCCTCTCGTAAAGTCCAACTTTTATTTGACACGGAACATTATCATAAATAGGCAGCTTGTAACCCAATATGATGGGACGAAGCGTCAGAACTCAAGTCAGCCCAGTTCTGGGTGGACATTTGCCTCATTTTACTCGAGTCTAGGTGGACAGGGGAAAGAGAATACTGTAATTCAACTGAGGGTACTTGACAGTTGACAGCCTGGAATGTTGTTAGAAGAGGTTATCAAGTTTATAGGGTTAATTGACGCACGGGTTGAAACTGAAATATGTGGACTTGGGCAATTCATAATTTACAACTGTTGTTATTATGAAGGCATTAAATGCCTAATCTGTACGCGGAATTGTTTTTGTTTAGCCAATGTCCTTTCTGAGAAGAAGACAAAAGGTTTGACCTAGAACGAGGTCATGTATTAATACGCATGCAAATCCCTCTTATCCAGGAAGGAAGAATGTACTTAGGCAGTTAATTTCTCAAGTACTACCTGACTACTTACTACTGGGTGGTAAGCATGAGCGAGTATCATTTTTAACACCCCATGACTAAATGAATGCAAAAGGCAGAAGTGCGATTCTGCAGTAGTTTGCAGTGCAGTGCAGTGACTGTGATAGGGTTTAATTTGAATCGCTTTGCAAACTAAATGCAAAACCCTTCTTCTTGGTATTCTTTCTTCCTTGCACTAATGTTATTATTAGGTTTAACAATCCGTGTCCAATCCTTTCACTCCTAACTCGTAAGATCACGTCAATAAGAGGAAGAAAATAAATCCTTATAAATTTAAATTACTATTGTGTATTCATTATCCCTTGTTGTTCGGCTGGAATGCCATTTTGACACTTGCGTCACTAATTCCAACTAAATCTGCTACCTTAGACCTAAAGAATTCATTCCTCGTTCCACCGAGAATAATTTCCCATCGAGCATAAAACACAAACGTTGTTGTGCAGAACTGCTCACAAGGAACAAGGATGGACCTGTCAATTACGGCATGTACATATAACGTGCGGAATGTGTTTTGCAAGCTTGGTTTTGTATACTTCGCGTAGGGGCTCAGGGTAGTCCAATCCACTGTAAGCAACTTTGTATGCTGCACTTTGTACCTTTCTGCATAGTACTACTGTTGTGGACAGTAAATGTTGGTTTGAATTCGTGAAACCTTGATTCGTTTTTTCCCTGTACTTACTCCAGTCCAGTATTGACATAACCACTTTACGTGGCATTAGGACATGGTTTCTTCTGTAGGCCTGCCGGAGACTCTCAAAGTGTAGTTAGTGGAAGGCATAGGAAAGTCTGTCGTACAGTGTTTGGCTAATGAAAGTGTCGGTTCTGCCGTCAAGTGACATTCTATTTTCCATTAAGAACTTTTTTTCAACGTAATAGTAAATGTGTTGGTAATTTAGAGGTAAGCTAACAGTACAGAACACAAAGGGATTTTTTCTCTAGTCCTCAATGCTAATGTATGTAATAGCCTCCAGTCTGTGTACTTACTTACCTTTCTCACACTTTGCCGTTTCAGTGGACGCATAGTTTTCTTCCGTAGGTATGCTAGTCGTTTTTTTTATTTCTTCCAGAAAAAGATTCAATTTTTTTCTGGTAAAATCAGAGACAGAGACGGAGGTATTTATTTATTTTATTTTTCACAGAAACGGAATATTATACATTGTTTGACCATGGAATTTTTCAAAGGGTTGCCACAAGTTGTGTTAAGGCACCTTTATATGCACTGCATCATCTGCACTAGCAGCAGCCTCATCTCTGAAGATTCAGAAAAAGAATTACCCCCCTATGGGGTTTCATAACTAGGAAAAAAACGAAAATGTCTACAATCCATGCATGAGTAAGGATTTATTTATTTATTTTTGAGATCGAGATCTTTTTCATTCCTTTTGTCATCTGACAGCATGTTTTCTTCCTATTTGAAAAGGAGAAAACATGCTAAGACCGAACTTGTATTGGACCCGACGTGGACGAGGGCCGTTTATCATATGCAGGATGAAGTCAACTACCCTGTCCAGCCTGTGCAATATGGCTTATCAAACCTGGGCTCATCTTCTAAACTTTGAGCTTACTACGTACTAGAATCTCCTATCTGCCGTGCACTACCTGTACCATAATACTTTCACAGAGCCCTAATCCGCCAAGTTGATTAGTTCGGCAGTTCAAAGTAAAGCCTTGTCGTCTATCTGCTCCCAAACCTCCTGTCTGGCCTGGCTCTCGGCTTTAATCAGCTTTCAGCTTAGTTGTTTTTAAAGTACAACTAAAGCTTCGACCTATTGCATCACTCATCTTCACTCTCGTTTGTTTTCACAAAATAATGTGCTTGTCTGTTCGGTGTGGGGCTGGCTGATACGGATAGCAAGTTAGTATTACTATGTATTACTACCATGCTACTGGATTGGCTTGACACTTTCGCTTCCGTGTAGGAACTCAGCTTCAGTCCAAACGGCCTCTCTGAATGAGGCAAGTAGGTAGGTACTTGTTTGGTGGGCACGGTGCTTCCTGCAGATTAGCCTGTCATTACTGTTTTGGCCTGGCCAGCCTTGCCGTTTCAATTGTCTCCTGTTGACCTTGCCAATACGGTAGTGTGAGTTGTTCAATTCCGAAAATGCAACCGGCTGAGAAGTGCTCATATTCACTTGCATAAGCACGGTGAGCCAAGCTGCTACCTTCGGCCTGCCTGTTGATGATGATGGTGTGGGATGGATTATCGGGAGATGAGAGATAGCCAGGGCACTGCTGCTGTGAATCGAATTAATTTCTTTCTTAAGCCTTTTCGAGAGGGTAAGGTTGTGAGCTGAATTTTAAAACTGTGAAAAAGGAAGTTGTTGGTGCCGAAAAGAGAAGTGTTAAGGGAGAAGAAGGAAAGGTCTCCACTTTTCTCCGCTGCAGGAGCCAACGGGGAAACACAATTTGGAATGAAGGCTTCCTATCTCTTACGACCTGGCTCCTCGCTTGTTGAGCTATCAAAATATTTGGAATTTTAATCGATCCACGGAATTAAGAAACATGCTTGCCAACTTGTTGCAGAATTGTCCTATAATTTTACATTTAAGATTCTCTAGTATTCGAACTTTAAGTGAGCATTCCCCAGGGAGTGAACAATAGTTACATAGATCAGATGTTGAATCATTTTGCATACTGCATGTACCTTGACTCTTTAATTGAGCTACTACGACATAGCGTTCCGGACTCATGACTTACCTTTTAAGAGATAGTTTTTTCCGTGGTGATGTTGTTGATCATTGGTTTCAGAGTAAGTAATCGTCGTGGGTAAAGTTAAAAGTAATTTCTGTTGTGTGCCCAATCCAATCCGTTTGCTTCTTCTCGGCTAGCTGCTGGTTCCACGGACTCTGGCTGGGCTGCATGACTATCAAGTATTGAGCCGGTCAGAAGTTCAGAAGGCAGAGGGTAGCAGTGAAGAAGAGCTAACGCGCCAAATGAATCTTGTTAACGATTCTACGTCAATTGTTTCTTAGCAATGGTAGACACGGAGTATGGGTCGGTTTGAATTTGTTTAGAATCTAAGCAGAATAGTTGTAAGAATAATTTTGATTGCAAAAGTTGTGGAAGTTGAATAAGAGCGTTCTGTCGGTTGGGTTCAAACGAGCTGGTTTTCCAAGAAGATTGGTAAGATAGGTGTGAGGTTGGGAGACTCTTAAATTCAGGTCGCACTAATGTTAAGTAGAGAGCACGGCCTGGTTGGAAGGAATAAGAGTTTCTAAACCGTATTATTATGGTTATAATTTTGGGGAGACGCTTCGGATAAAAATCCGTGACTTGGCTCTTTTTATTTTCATATATTTTACTTTCTTATGACAAATGGTAAACCATCTCTCCACACTCCAAGCTTCTCAGCATTCATTTGGTCTATTCATCTTCCAACAAGGCTTTTTTACCTTTTCTAACCTCTGCTCTCACCAGTCATTTCTCTTTCATATTGGTAATACTTGTTGGGCCTATGAGAAGTTGACACGCCGAAGGAAGCACCTTGAAACCGAGTACAGTCCTCGTCTCTAATCGAATTTAACTATTTAGCACTGCTAGCACTTAGCAGAGCAATGAGCACTAATGTGTACAAAAACTGTCATCATTGGAATTTTTTGGCTGTAAATTATTTGTATTACAGAAAATAATCAAGTGCAGTGCTGTGTTAATTGTATTGCACTGTGTATACATTGTGCACTTTCGTCATGATCATGACTCTATTCAGCAGGAAGTAGTTGACTTTCCGGGTTAAATCAATTGAGTGTTGTCAATGCCAACTCAAAACTAGGAACTATCAGTGAAATTGCATAAGTTTTCAAACTGCAATAATGTCGCATTTTGAATTTATCGTGTGAAGTGTCAAAATGTTTGAATTGGTAAAGCTTGTTGGGATAAGTTAACTAGTTTTGAATTAGTTTTAATCACTTAAATCAGTTTATTAAAATCATGTTTGCAAGGTTTCAACGCTTTGAAAGTCTTTTTGTGTGGTGAGGTGTCGATAATGACCGAATTTCTTGAAGGCTAGACCAATAAAGCTGTATAAATATATTTAAGTTACTTAGGTTGTGTATTAAAGTAGCAGAGGATTAGGTTAGGTTCGAAACTCAGCTTGGTTTTAAAGAAGCTCTTGAGGTGAAAAAATGTTTTTTGAACGAAGTAGTGGTTCCATAAGCCCGGCTGTCTTAGCCGAGAGAGGTAAAGGTATAAACCCCTTTCCTTTTCACCTCCAATCAATTTATAATTCAATAATAATAACAATAATATATCCATTCCCTCTCCCAGTTCAAATTGAACTTGACATGGGTGGAGGTCTCGTGCCTTTGTTCTGCTCTGAACACTATTGTTGTGTAATCCTCACGAGCAGCCCGGCTCTTCAGATCATCCTAACCAGCCCAGCATCCTTATCCAGGATGACGGCTGAATTCCCAATTTCCAATTAACCTCCTGAATCCACTTCTGGCAAGGCCCTGTCGTTTCCCTCTCTTCTCTATTATCAGCGGATTACTGGGCACAATAGGAAATTTCTCGCCTCCTCGATTAACCGTTTCATTGACAGACCCAATTGAATACCGATATGCCTACTCGCCAGACGCAATCATTTCTTGGAAGCAGTAATCAGACGGTAGTTCGAGTCCTGGGGAAACAGAAAGCGTGATCATAGTGGGCGAAAGTAGTACCACAAAGCACACAGTATTTTAAGTAGTTGTTCAGTAGTTGTATTTGAATGTACGTCAGCCGCTGGGCTTCATTTCAAGCAATGATGCTTAATGTTTTTACTAGTAGGTTTTGGGAAATATTTCAATTGTGGGAGAATCTCTTCAAAAGTCCGAGGACGTGCAAACAAATATTTAAAAGTCGTCTTAGGTCTCAAGGACGGTGCTCACTATCATTGCACTCTCCTGCTTAATAATACTAGTTAATTCGAGTTAATTGAAGATTGCTGCGCAGTTTCAACTTGGAATTGAATTACTTCACCAAAGCTTCAGTGGAAAGCCCAGCTAGGTAGGCGGTTATCAATGTATTTAATTAATCATGGCCTGTTTTGTAGTGGTGGTAATAGTTCGGATTAACAACCCCATGGTATTTCGCAGTACAAAAACTACCCGACAAGTACCTGCATAATTCATGGTTTATGTTTGTGCATGTCTGATGAATGAAATGTTCTGCTATTTGGAGTGTACTTACATACAGCGTTTAAACAACACACTATTGGTTTAAAAGAAAGTTTATACAATGAATTGAACACCGAAGTACCTCAATCGATTGCATAATCAATTCTAATTCTGCCCTAATCATATCCGTGTAAGAGTTGATTTTATCAAACTTTTTTAAAAAAATTGAAATTCAGGTAAAATAATATTTCTCGTTGAATGTGTCTAATTGACGGAAATTCCAATTTAGAAGCATTTAAATGTTCAAATAATATTAAGCAATATGACATTCATTGAAGTTTTTGAGTACTCCATGTTGCTGGGTTGTAGAAGCTGATGCGGAACTGTCAAGGTGTACTAGGCCAAAAAAGCTCCAGTTCTCCAGCCAAGCAGCTCCATAGAATTGAGACTAACATTAAAGATTAAAGTGAGCATTACTGGGCGGAAGAATGAAGGCCTGTCACTGATCAATGGGCATTGAGAAAAAGGAGACTAGCGGCTTTTTTAGACTCCCGTGTTGTCCTCATTCTGATTTCTGTTCTATAGAGACGTAACTCTGGCGTATTCATAAGGGTTCAGGTCCAACACGAGTTATTTTTTGTGCATGTCTTCCTTCTGCATCCCTGGAATTGGAAGGAAGGTATTTGTCACTCCTAGAGCAGCCCAAGGAAGGAAGTGTTGGGCTGAATACGGGCTGAATACCATAATTCTCCCCGTCCATTGTTGGCTACTTGAAGTATGCGTCTTTCTTGTCTCTTGTTCTCATTGGAGACTTATAGTCAGTCCTGAGGCTCCCTTAAGTGACTCAAGGCACTCATTCATCCTTTGCTTGGGGTTCTCTTACCTTTTGCTCCGTGCCGTAACCTGGTTGTAACCCAAGGGTTCTCCTGACTTGGGCCTGACTACTGTCCTATGTCCTTCCGATCCAATATTGGATTTCTCTGGACTCTCCTCGAGTCGAGATGACGTCTTAATTGGTGGGCAAAGGGGAATAATGGGCTTTGAGGCTCGGGGACAGAAAGAATTTCCAGCCGATTAAGGTAAATGTTTGGCCAGATCGGATTCAGAGTTCTTGTCCTCGGTGAAATATGCGTAGGACACACTGGGGCAGATTCAATCTACGGAGCTACATAGTCAGCCTTCCTATCAGGGGCGTTGTCCTGCAAAGAGTTTCAGGAAGGGGTCTCGAACGATTTCAATGGTGGTAAACCGAAGTGGTAGAATTATTTCTTATTTAAGATTACTTGCTTTGTATTTGACATGAGGTTTATGTGGAAAACATCCAAAGTATGAAGCTATGAATATATCTGCTGAAACAATTTTTGGATATATTCGCCATTCTATGCCAATAAACGTTTATTTGGTAAATGCATTTTGGAATATTTAGAGATTTTGTCAGGTAAAGGTTTGACCTTCATTCAACAGGAAATAAGCCAATATTCTAGGAGCTTTTATAAAACCATTTTGCAACAAAGCTTCTTACTCAAAAAATTAGAAGCGATTCGGGGGGACTGAGATTTGAGGCCTGGAAAGCCTATTATGCGTACGCCCACGCTGCCTATCTTCTAAGGGACCCTCTGGTCTGGACACGAAGGCGAAGAAAAAACTTTGTACCTCGGATGAGAGGACCTTGTCTGATTTATATGTCTGCATCTTAACAATTTTTCAGGTGGTCCTTCCAAGGGCCCCCTTTTTCCTTCTTCTCTTTTCTCGTGCCGAAAGAAGAAAAAACACTTTACAAAGCAAAGCTCTAAAGCTACCAAAACGAAAGTCATTACTATCTCCTTGTGTCAGGGTCGTATTCAGATCAGGAATTACCTTTTGCATTCTATGAAATATCTATCCACATTCTACCCTTAAACGACCAATGAGCAAACCCAGCAATTTCTTTTATTGGCACTGATAGGGCCTGCTTCGAATTAGCGGGACCTATACTTAAGAGCTCCCGCCCAGCCTGCCGGCTTTCGGCGTATGGCTTGGCTTCCTACTTGCAAGAGATAAGGAAGCCTTCCGAACCACAACTTTTGGTCAGGCGTTCTTCTAATTTTCTAATCATTCTTCGGAGAGGAAGTCAAGTTGTTTGAGAAAAAACTCGACTTTTACTTATGTCTGCTCGTAGGCTGGTTCGGAGGTTGGGCACTTGGCCTCAGAGGAAACAACAATGGACGGAGGCTTACGGTTAGGCGAGATAAGGAAACACAAGTACAAAGTACTGGAAGGCAGCCTCGGTTTCGACTCCTGGAAAACATTACCCCATTACCCCTTCTTTACATTTTAATGTTTGTTTTATTACTCGGGTTCCCAATCTTCTCTCGAGAGCCCTGTCAGACTCAATTTTATGTCATTAGGATTTTTAAGGGTCTCCATTGTTGTCGCCGATAGGGCAGCTCACCACGTCTTGGTAAGGTACATTGAGTTATCCCGTCCAAATATATTCAAACCAATACTTGTTCCCATAATGTACCATCTTCGCTCAAAGTTAGTGCATTTGCGTTTTAGGACAGGCTCCTACTCAGATTTAGGGATATTTTAAGTAAACGATAGTTCTGACCGCTGTTCACGTAGATTTCTCCAATAATTTGCAATAAAAATACTATTTTTGAACCGTATTTGCACGGATTTCTTTTGCGAACGTAATTCTTTACCAAATGTTACTATCTCCCAAACTTGGATTGATCATCTATTTGAATATACCTAACTAGGTTACAAATAAATATGTTCAGAATCCCGCATTGATGCATTAATACTTGTATTTTAAATTGTAAATCACGTCAGTCCATATACGAATATGCATTACGACGTATTATCTTATTTACTACTAAATAGTAACGGGACGTAGTTTTTTTTTTGTGAGCGGTCGGACTTTGGACTAATTAGTCCGTTCAAACAGGAGACCACCAACGGTCGAGTTGTGAAATCACGCACCTTCTTAAATCTTGGGAGATAGGCGTTGAATGGATTGAAGGTATATTGTGCTGGCTGGGGAACAATGGGCCCAAAGTGTACAATTACATGGCCTGAGCTTTAAACTCCCTTCCATTGTTTCGAATAAGGAATTTCCATTCCACTCATCATCTGCCGACTCCCCTTGACTTAATTACTAGAAAACCCAAGTCAGGCAATGCCACCCTGTTTTCTGGCTCTTTAACATGTCACTTTCTGGTGACACCGGCTGCTCAGTCTACCTTTTTCACTTCGAAAACTGTGGATTTCTAGTGGCTTTTTTTTTTGCAAAGGTCATCAAACGCCTGAATTTCTTAATGGAAATTCTGCATGTGCTTAGCTCGTGTGGTCATACGTCATGCTCTTCTGCAAATCGTAAAAATGTCTTTTCTTGACAAGTAAAAAATAAGAGGATTTGTTTAATGGAAGCTGCCATGCGTCCACCCTAGAACCAGTATCATTTTTCTGGTTTATACAAGAACAACTGAGCACATCATCACATTTCCGTCTCACTTAACACTAACGCGCAGCTCTTGGCTTTTTTTTTCTTGACTTATTATATTTTATCACACCACATTCCAAAATTATCTCCCATTAAACCCTTCTTCAATGCCTAGAATGCCCGGGACCTCAGACCTGTGTATTAGTTTCAATTGATGAGATTCTCTATCTGAATTCCTCCGCGTCCGTCTGCCGCAGGCCAGTAATAAGTACGTATTATAACTAGCAGCAAAGTGTTTTCATCGTTTTATCCGATTACCCTCCAAGTTGTGGGTTTTTCTCCAGCAACTCTAATTTTACTCACAATGCCTCCTTGAATGATCAGGTTTAGGGCTTCCCGTTTATCCAAATGTTTATAAAGCTAGCAACATTCAGCTTTGCGATAGAGCAGAAAATGTTTCATGAACATGAAGCGCAAGGTTAGCAACGTTTGATACTTCCTGCCGCCTAATCGATCGGTAAGCTCATATTACATTGTATTGATCATGGTCAATCCGAATAATCTATAAATGTTTACATTGTTAATTCAAGGAAATAAGGATTAGCAGTTCCGTTGAAATTGCGTATAGGCTTATAATCTCCCTGAAATTCACATTGCCAGCCAAATACACAATTAAGGTTGCTGCTGAACCACTTTTTGGATATTTTCACGGGAAGGTGGGATCTATCTATTTTACTTGATAATTCGGAGTCTTAAAATATTGAGCTTTGGAGCAGCTAATCATTGAATATTTCCTTGTTGGTAAGTAGTAAAAAGTGTAGTTTGTGAGCCTTGAATTTGAGGGCAGAAGGTAGGAAGAAAGTATGGGTTTGGTGTAAAGTAATGGTTTGTTGTAGTGATTAGGTCTTTTCAATGAGTCAATTTATTAAGGTTTGTGGGCATTAGTCAAGCTTATTTGGACTGGGCCGGGAAGAGAGCCGACGGAGGATCCGAAGGCTGTAGTTAGACGAGGCAGATGGGAGGGAGTCATTTGAGAGATGATCATATAATAATATGTAATAGACCTTCGTCTCAAAGTAATCCGGAGACGGAAGACCGGGACACTATTTCGTCTTCGTCTTTTCCCAGGTTTCTCTCGATCTGTTCGATTGCAGCATGTGTGGCTTTGTTGTTCCTCGAGTCGTCAACTGGGTTCTCAAGGTAGGCACTGTTTGTGCTCCTCCATTCTACGTTATTATTAAAGGTCAGGAAAAGGATTCGTCTTCATTTGCTTCTGAGTCCAAAGCCTACACTTACCTCTCCAGAGGACGGACCAAGGTGAAACTTTTGGTAACTTTGAGGAATTTTTCAGGCTTTCTGAAAGGAAACGTCATATAGAATTAAGGGAATGAACTTGTTAGTTTGTTGCACTAATAAAAATGTTTGAGGTGCGGAGGGCAGGCTCGGACCTAGAATTGGGCTGCTCAGGGCTCAGTCTCAATCTCAACCGTTCTCAACAAACGGATTTTCCCCAAAACTTGAATTTTCACCTCTAATCCCAGCAGTTGTCTCCTTCCAAGGGCTTGAATTGACACCATTGGATTGAAAATATTTTTCTGAGAATCGTCTAAATTAAGTGCATTAACTGTTTAAAAACCAGGATTACAAAATTAGCTTATTGTAAGCTCTCACATGAGAAAGTAAGAAAATACCTGGGTATATGGCATTATGCAAATAGGAGCTAGTCAATTTTGTAAGACCTGCTAAAAATGTTCCAAGTTCGTAAGTTGAAAGAAAAGAAAGTTAAACGAAGATTGCTTCTGTCTAAAAGCGTTTGAATTTAAGCTATTTTAGCTGGTTTAGGTTCGGTGGTTATTTGACGTTGGAGGAGCTTAGCTGACGTGAAAGTATTCCTATAACGTTGCTAGCTAAAGTTTTGCCAAATTCTTGGTCCAATGGAACCCTTGGAAGTGAGACGAGGCTCTTGCGTGTCTGAGTGGTTGTGATTAAGGGAGAGGCAGGGACAGAGGGATTGTTTCTCGTTTGGCCAAGGCTCGGTGGAGTGTTATTAAGGAGTCAAGTCAATGTTTTCATTCTCTCGTGATTCTATATTAGAGGTTGTGGTGATGATTGGTTGGACTACATCTCCATTGGCTCTCGAGCGATGGGAGATAAAGTGAGGGAATTTATTGAAGTCGTCTGGGTAATCAGACAACTGGCAATTTCTCTTCTCAGCTCTTGCCTGCCTGGCCATCCACCGCTCCGCTCTTGATGATTTATTGGGATGACAGAGCGGAGTGGTGGAGTGACTGATCAAAAATGAATTACACCCTTCACCGTCTACTTATGAATTATGAGTCAAAACAAAAGGGCAGGCTTCCTGCCTTCCACTACCTCTCCCTCTCACTCAGCACACACGGAGCAACACATGGTCAATAATAAATTTGTTAATCTGATAAGGCCAGGAATTAAGGAGGAACGGATCATTTAGGCTACAAGGATGCGATCGGGCTTTGGGAACAACTTGGATTTCCGAAGCCCGGGTGACGCCATATTTCCCTCCATAGCTCCAGAGCGGCTCTGGGATTTTCTGACTCGGAAATATGAATAAGTTTTCCTTTATTTGGTATTTTTGAATGGCGGAGCACGGTGCATACTCAGTGGGGATAATCAGGAAGGAAATCAAAAAGGAACCAAAGCTATAGGAACGTGAACAAGCCTTCTCCTTCATTCATCCTTATTTGTATTTTTTATTCTAATCTCATTCATTCATCACTGAACAATGGTGAAAGGAAAGGAAAAGTTTCACACTCTCCGTTCCAGCCTCAGCAGAATAGGCATAAAAAATAATAACTAATCATAATATAAAACTCAAAGAGAAGAGCACAAGGGCCTCGCATGAAATCTGACCGCCCGGCCCAAACCAACAGAAATAATAAAAAGGAATATCTTCCTTCCCAATCTCCTATTATGTGATATAAGGCCATTTATTAAATAAAGACGAGCCACATGCATGTTATTTATTTATTTTCCAGCCAGAGACTGAGAACGTGTGAGCCTTTGACACTCTGCCTTTTTTCTCCCTTGTCTTGGGCAGATTAGGACTATTATTTATTTGGAAGGTGTGAGAAGTTGTGGATAGGGAGATAAGGCAAAAATACAGAATAGGTCCTAGCCTTAGCTACGGGCTCAAACGAGGCGAAACGGTTTTGCTTAGTCTCTTTCTAAAGCACACACGGTCTGAGCTACATATATTTAATCCAAGTGGCGATTACGATTATCACTTTTCTGCCTAGTTGAATTCTGACGTGCTTGATGAGATGTTCTAACGAAATTACTGCACTTTTACGCTATTTCATCTATTGAAATCTGCCTTTGTGTGGAGGTGTTAATGTAGATAATTAGGTTTATACGGATGAGCTATCGTAGTCTAATTCGTACCAGCTGCCATTTACCAACACTTATGAATATATCAACTGTGGAAGAAAATGATTAACGTCTGAGGAGATATCAACAGGAAATTAATACAAATGCCTACGCTTGACCCGAGCATATGTGTAAAATCCAGGAAATACCCGTGCACAAATTATGGAAATATTGCTGACTCATTTTACATTGACCTATAAAAGGACAGGGCTTTTTCTGCATATAAGGAGATGCACTACTGCCTCCAGAGATGATTCATTCCAGATCACTTCCTTCGGCGTCTCGATAGCTGCTGCAAGAGAGAGACTTGGGTTAGATGGAGAGCTCCTAATCCTAATTGAGTCTGTCTGTAACCACTGAAGAAGATACATTGTCTCAGTAATGTTCGGTTATTACTGCTTCCTTCAGTTTTTAATTAGACCCTTCCGCTTCCATATTTCATTCTAAACTGAGCTGTAACCAGGCTCGTAATCACAGCGTTGTTGAGTTGTACTAAGAATAAGACAAAGCGTTTTTTGTAAGTGAACTTGTTCCCGTACAACATAATTGAAGTCTTGAAGTGCATTAGGTAAATGGATCCTTTAGCTTCTCCTCGAAGAAGCGACGAGGACGGGGGAAATCCTGAAGTGAATTTTCAAGTCGTATTTTATTTCTTTTCCAAAATCCCTTGAATGCCCTTAAGGTAATTAAGTAGTGATCTCAAGTCGAGTCAAGAGTTAAAACAACAAATCGTAAAGATGGTTCACTAGAACCTCGTCCCTACTTTCGCCAGTAGTGCCTGCTCAGATGCACATTTGAACTCAAGCCTAGTTTATTATTTGGGAGGCAGATAATGCATATTGCACAGAGTTGATTTGGAATTGAGCGCTTGAGGTTTTGAAAGGCCCTACCTTGTTGGAAGACAGGTTGTTACTACTTGTTCCCATCACATCACCGTAATGTCCTGTCATACTAAACTCTTATATCAAGAACGTTTCACCGCATCCGCATCCCAGCACAACAAGTATAGATTCTGTTGTCATTCATCACTTTTTTTCCACCAAGAATCTTAGTTCACTGCCTTGGTTGGCCTGTCATGTTTCCTCGGGTTAGTATCTCAGTGGTATGGCTTTCTGGGAGTTGGATGGTGAAGAGGATATGCTTGTCTATTAACCGACTTGAGAGGCTCAGCATCCGAGTTTTGAGCTTGATTTCTTGATGATTAGGTATTCAATGTCTTTCGAACCGGTTCCAAAGTTCCAACCAACTCTCCGCTTAGTATTTATGATCTCATGGAATCAGGAGGGGAAAGGGAAATGATACCAAGCTCTTGCCTCTCATCTCACCTATGTTACCGTTTCACTTCAGCCAAATAGCTCAATTTCTATTTAATCGGGCTTCATGCCAGCAAAAATAGATGGAATTACGCTGATTTAGTCTCTCGTTTCCTATTTTGGATAATTTGTTGAAATTACAAGAGATATCTTAGGATTATTGTATTTCGGTTCAGTAGCCGTGCTTAGCAGTTCTGCATATTTCTCAAAAGTGCTCAGAATAGATGCACATTATTTAACTTTCATTAGCTGGAGTTATCAAACGAGACATTACAGTAAAATACCGACGTGTTGTGTGCGGCTAATTAGGCTTTGCCGGAGCACATAAACGTATAAATGCTGTTTAAGGTTACAAAACGGCTACCTATGAAAAATTCAATGTAATTTGTATTGAATTTAGGTGAGGCTGTAAATTTTAGTTTTACTAACCTGCTCTGACTCTGCCCGTCCGCTGTAACAGTGGTTTGTACACATTAATTTTTTAATTCAGAATAAAATAAAATCTGCTTGTCTTCTCGAATATGGTACGAGATGCTTTATGGAGTCTGGGTCTATAAATTAATGAGCCCCTCTCTTCTAGGCTGAGAAACATGAAAGCCCATGTTCTGCCTGTCCCGAAAGACAAATAAGCGAGAAAGAATTAATATTATTCCATCATGCAAATTCTGAGCTATGTCTCGTCCTTGTCTTTCCGAAGATTTACGAGGTAGATCGAGATGATTACTAGAGATTAGCGTGATGGCGTAAGTTGATTAGAAGAGGCTCTCCTCTTGATTCCAGCCCGCGTTCGGCCCAAGGTGTTCCTCAATTCTCTGTGCAAAAAGTAGAAATTAGGCTCAGATTATAAATACTAAAGACTAGCATCCCCCACTATTTGTTTTTCTGCATTTCTAATGAATTGTACTTATTTTGTCTGATTTCAGGTTTCTACTCGTCTGTGTGCAGTTAATCATCCTTCTGATGGTATGTTTCCACTCTTTAAGCCTCTTCTCTCAAAGTCCCAAACCACTACTGGCCTCGTCTCATGCTCATCTGGCCACGACTGCCCAGGCCACGTCCACCTCAGTCAGGCTCTCTATCAACTGATTGTCCAGCCAGCCTCTCAAGTCAATGAACTCAGAACGGAGTTTTCACACGTTTGACAAATATTAGTGATGTGAACCCTCGTGTGTGGGGTGCTGAGTCACTCGCAGTCATAACTATGCGGAGCAGGGACATTTGGAGTAATTAGTAATTTCAGAAAGACAACAATAGGCTACACGTTTATGTTTATCTTTGAACAGGAGACTCGGAGCAATTCCTAACGCAGAGTAATCTACGTATTCCTATTAAGGAAAATTTCCAACACGCCCAACGACGAATTGACCAACTTACATAAGAGGGATTGACAGTTTTACGCACTTCTTTTTTATGCTAGGGGCGGGTTGGATCCTTTTTGCATATTTTGGGCGTCAAATTACTCGACACTCGCATTTGGTCCAGACGATGCATTGAACTGTGCGCGTGAACCCCATGTGGACTCTAAAACCGGAATGGTGGTCAGTTTAGCTGGCGAATAACTTCAGTAGGATCAAATAGTAGCTGTTAATCTAGACCTTTATTTAGCGGTACATTTCACAAATCAGTTGTTGATAGCAAAACAGCAGTGCAGTTAATTTCTGGCAACTGTAGTATTGACATTGCGTTGGCGAGTGCTGAACAATACTTGTAATATTTGCATTTCCATATTCTACAGACTGGTAACTGCTGCTGCCGTGATTTGCAAGTTGTTTGGTCAATTCGCTGTGTGTTACTCTTAAAAATTCCTTGTTGTAATACGTGCTCTTGGTCCTCAGATTGGGCTAGGTTAACATCAATTGAAGTGCTCACACGGAATGTGGAACCAACATTAAGAGGTTATTATGAGTATCTCCACGTAGGTCGAGCGGGATGAGTTATGAGACGGGTGTTGGGAGGTTTAAGTAGCATGTATTATGTGTAATTAAAAGTGTTGCACTGGTGGGCCTGGGCCGTGGTGGAGCCTGGTTCGTAATTGCAGGACTCCTAATTTATTGCCCTGTGTTGTTGTTGGTGTGTAGCCGTTGACCGTGGGAGAAGTGCAGGACATGAACCGTGGACGCGTCCCCTCTGGAGACCTCTTGCTGCCGCCCCTCTTCTCGAGTGTAACCTCCTCTGCCGGCTCGTTGGAGCGGACATGTCGTCTCTTCAACCGCAAGGCGAGAGCCCATCTGGTCATTAACAAGGACAGAGTCTCCGCCAATGCGTCTGACTTGGATGAGAAGGGTAAGACAGGCATGACCAATCACTAACATTCAGGCTGCTTCTGCAAATCTTGTCCCAAATTTCAAATGTCGCCGCAGCGCAGTAGGATTTGCGTGTGTCTTACAATTTGTGAATATTTGCAACTCAGCTTTATCTGCACTAGTTCCAGATATCTGTGCTAGCTTAGCTTACCTAGTCTAACATTTCTACTATATTGATAGATACAGTATATACATGTTTTTACCCTTGATTTTCCTGAAAATTCTAAGCCAAAACTTCATGCGCCTTCAATTGGAGTCATGTATGTATTTAACCGTTTCAGTCTTTGATCAGTCTCGAATATATTGGTAATATATCTATGAATACAGATCTCGAAATATTTTATCTACATTCGCACTGACGCGTCGAGGGATGAGAATTTCAAGGGAGGTAGTTATTAGTTGCCTATACAACCCGAGTTTCCTAAGATTATGGAATTTGAACGTCTCATTTCTGTAAGTTGCGTATTTCAATGAGAACATTAAAACGGACAAGGAGTTTTTCCATAATTTATTACCTGGCTCTCAAGTAGCCCACTCTCACCAATGACATGAATGGGGAACCCTTAGCCGAACTTCATATCTCTTTTTCAAGCGTTTTCCACATTTCTACCACTAAAAGAAATAGGACGGTTTTTGTGTGGAATTCCTATTGTGAATTGTCGTGAAGATTGTTCGTCCGATCCTGATACTTTCCTTATCACTTTCCATATCTGTTCTTTGGAACAAGGCTGCGGAGAATACGTACATACATAGATACTGATACTGGGCTACCGACGACGAGCAGTGGCCGAAGATAAAAGTTTGAGAAGCTCATTTTCTCCATATCAAAACCAGGGGTTGGTTACCAGTTGTTAGTTGTTACTGGCTATCAGCCCATCTCACTACCTTCTGAAGCTCTTTTTCAGTTTTCCCTTTCATCAAAAGAGCAAAATTCTATAGGCTTTCCCAGCCATAGCCCTCCAATTCTTTTTAGCCTCACGATTCTAAATACTTTTGTCTCCATTTATTTTTTTTATCCAAAAACTTTGTAATTTTTTCCAAATTATTCTCGGGATATCCGGTTCTTGTTCTGATAAAACTGGAACTCCAGCTCATTGTAAATACAAAATAGAAAACAAATGATTGTAACGGGCTATTGGCGTTGAATGAGATTCGGAAACTATTTCCATTAGCACAATCAGTAAACGTGACGTTGTTTGTTGTGGTTGTGAGTACAAACTCAGGCAAAGTTAGAGTTGAATACCTGGGCTGAGTTGGAATGTTCATGAATGACATAATAATTGTTTAAAAAGGCTTGAAATTGAACTCAATGGGAACTGTTTTTACCATCGTCTCAAAGTCAGGGCATCTTGTCGTAAAGCCCTTCTCATTGTCAATCGTCTGACGTAAGTTGTGTTGATTTGACTTCTCTCTCAAATGTAAATAGTCAATACAAATCCATTTAGACAGCTGCCTTTCAAATTAAGAAGGTCTGAACACAAGGGGAGACAAAGGGAGGGCTTAATTGGACGTAAAGAGACCTGAGGCGCGTGAGCTGCCGCTGCCAAATACCGTACGATAGTTTCTCAAGCGGTCCAGCTGCTGCCATAACTGTAGTTCACCGATAAAATAACCATTTTAGCTCGGTACATCGCATTGGCTTGGTTCTGCTTGTATTTTAGCCTCTGATTGTTAGATGGACGAATGAAGTCATGTTTAAATTATTCGTTAATTGTTCCGGATGTAAGTAAAATCGAGGTTTTGGACGCCAGTTCCGTGACAGAAACGGGCTAATTACTTGTTTACGTCATACACGACTTTTGGCTGGGATTCCCTGGTTGGAAATTCACGATTTTTCTTTAAAATTGCATTTCTTTAAATACTACTTGGATATATCGGATACATGAGCCCAGCTGACCAAGCCTGATTACACTTATTACATAGTATTTAACTCTAACTGGTTTTAATTATTACGAACCAAAAGAGCGGCATGGCATGGATACAATAAAGCATAGCTCTCTGTCACCTCCAAACTTTGTTGGGTAAACATTAGCGTATTATTTGGAATTTATCAGCCAAAGAGCCATCCTACCTGTTTCATACTTTCATGCAGAGCCAAAGACGATGAGGGAATTTGAATGGGTAATAATGAGCCTGACGTCATCTCAATCCATTAGTGAATACTCGTTTACAAATAAAATAACTCAAATAATTCGTAGTAGTGGGTGTGTGTGTGTAGTGTGTATGGAGATTAGTAGTCTTCACTATCGTTTATTTACAGTAGTATGATGCTACATTGTAGTGATTTGTAGAGTGGCTCTGTTGACACAGTTTAGGAATTTCCATATTTGTTTACATTCAGAATTTAAATTCCTGGTGATTGCCTGATACATCGAAAGTTATGATGCACAGCCACAACATGTACAACTTTTGGCACTTTGCATTTCATTTGCATGCTCATCCTCTGCGCATTTGGAGACAATGTCTTTAGGCACGATCATCACTTGCATTTTAGAAGCTTTTGGATTCCTTTGACTTTGAATGCCGTCCATGTGTAGAACAGCTGGGTTGGCAAGCCATTAATTTAATTAACACTAGCTTTTAGTGGAGTTTGGAATGTGTTCGATTCTTGGAGAGCTGATAGATCTCCACTCCACGCACACTTACGGCTACGTCCGGCCCAGAATGCGGTGGAGATAGGCGGGAATGGGCTAGTGTTTCGGCGTCATCTTTCATCTCCATTTCCGTAGCCCAAGTCGTTATCGGGCAGGTGATGAAAGTGTCTATTAGTGGCGGAACCCTTCCAGTACTTCTTTGTTTTGAGTAAAGTTCATTAGTCCGGTCATTAGAGGACGGGGAGATAACAAATGAGAGCTGAAGAGTCTCTGACCTCCTGCCGTGGCTAGTCCTTTTGTTCTCAGTTTGTAGAAAAACATAAAAATAGGAAAAACAAGGCCGGAGTTGAGTTACTATCAAAAACGGGGCTGAAGGAAGCGGAACAGGCCGGCCCAATTTATTACACTGAACTTGACTGGATCGGATGATTTAAGGGTTTTAATTTAAGGACATAATTCACCTTGAGGAAGTTCACAGCGGGCTATAATGACTCGAGACGCGAACCTATTGATATGGACGAGTAGTGAGGGTACGCATGGATTTTATGAGTTCAATTTAATTATAATACTAATGGTTTTTGGAGGAAATAGGTCTCGGTATCAGATTCAAGTTAGCCACGAAATAAGTTATTGCTTTAAAAAAAACGGATGAATTTTCAGATTAGTAAGTACGTGCTTTTTTTTTTTTTTTGAAAATCATAATTGGTTGTAATTGGATATGTGGAGTCTTCCGTGATTCGGATATAAATTTATGTTCTGGAACTGTCTAAAACCGCTATGCTACGACGAGCTATTTATGTCTAGCGATACTGGCCCAGTTACCTACTACGCTAATGTCGCTTAAGTTAACCCGTTCCTTTGATTAAGTATTTTTTAAAGTTATAGTGCATTAAAATGAATTAGCACTTGGATAGGAACTGTGCGCATATCATACTAAATTGAAAAGTCGTAACATATCCGATTATCCCGTGCTTGTCAGTGCCTGAGCTTTGAGACTCGTATAAAAGTTGGGACGTTGACGGGCTGTTTAATGAACGAGGCAGAAGATGAAATAGCGACGTGGGGTCGTCGCTTAAATTCATTCTAATGTTAGCTTATTACATCTGAAGTCCCGTGTCCCGTCCAATAATTATGTGCAGAGAGCTTTAACTCTGATTTGTGGTTTGACGGCTGAGTCCGGCTCGAATTTCCAGCATGCATCACTTCGTGTAGCTAATAAATTATAAGCAACTCTTCCACAGTAAGTACGTTCTCTTTATGCATGTCAGGAAATTGTATATGTACTCAGTGAGGCTGCGTTTATCCTTTGGTTTATGCTTTTGAAGTCTGTTGTCTACCTAAGCACAATTGGCTGGCTTAAACTATCCTCCTTCCTCTGATGAACATTAAGCGCTTACATTTTGACTAATTCAATTCTCATTTTTTCATGTCAACAGGTGAGATTGGTCTGGAATCTGTGATGAAAGATGGTGTTGTGCGAACTCGGATTCGAGGAATCTATACGGAAAACTATCTTTGCTTTAATCACAAGGGGCGTGTGGTTTCGAAGCCCAAGGTGAGAACTAAAATATTAATAATCTTTTGGTCCAAAATTTAAGTTTTATGTTTACGCGGGATAAATGGTGCCAGTCGCGCATTTTCCCCTTGTATCCCTCCCAGTCCAATATAGCACTGAGCTGAAAAGCTGCGAATCCCCAAGGTCACTCCCCTACGAGGCGTTTCAACTCTGAATCACTGCACGATTTATCTGTTCAATTAAAGGATTAGCATCGGCACGTTTTTAGCATTGTTTGCTCTTGGTAACCTTTGGGATTCAACCAGAAGAGTTCCCAACTCCAAACATACCCTCAAACGTAAACAAAGAGGTTTGAACTTAGAACTTGATAATGTTTGTCGAACAAAGTAGGTTAGAGAGAGAGTAAGGTGATAAGGTGGTTGAAAAAATCCTCCATAATTAAGTTTAATTAAGGGTTGTCCTCGTCACCAAAAACTATTCGTGCCAAGACACGACGAACCAGCTCAAGAGTTCAGATAAGCTAATCTTGATATGCATATATATTTTGAATATCAACGGGATTTACCAGATATTCATATTACCATGTTCTCAGTCTGTGTAACTGTCCCAGCATACATGAGAAACCAGAAACAATTCGGGAAGTTTAATAGCAAAAGATGTTCATAATTGATAGCTCGTCCATGTAACAGTGGGATTGTCGGAGTATCAAATTAATCTCTCGTGCACTCCACGGTACACGACATGAAGTGCGCCCAAGTTGTTTGGAGAATTGGGATTAGGCATAAGGGTACACTGTAACATAACCCATAATAAATTATAATGAGATAATAGGGCTCCATGCACGCTCAGGCTGTGGAAAGGAAAACAAGATTTTTTGGCTAATCACTTATTAGCTCCTCACATGCAACGCTTTTCATTCCACCGCATGTCGCCTGCTCATCTGCCGAGATGACGCTGGGAAAGATCAAATCACGCCTCATTTCATCTGCCCGTTCCTTCGGAGGCCGTCAGACGTCTTTTTCTAGCCTCAGGCTCCTCCAACTCATCACTCACTCTTCCGTCTTGCCCAATCCTGGCAATGCTTCAGGATCCAATTTCAGCTTCCAATTTCAACGTCACGAGTCAAGTTCTTTGAAATGACCTTGCGATCCGACGCGATTACAGTAGATCTTGTAATTTTGCAAATTAACAAATCAAAAGGCGTAATTCGGTATTGTAGTAAGACATCAGGAGTGTTACAAGCAGACAAAAAATATGCATTTGAAGCTCCTCATACAAAGTTACCCAGTCAATTGCCAAGGTCAAATGTGCGCTACTCGTGGATTCCAGTTATCCATCGGGATGGAAATGGAAATAAGACAAAAAACTATAGCTACATTGATCATTAGCCAGGAAGTTAGTAATTTATAATTTATAATGCACTGTTTTAGAATAGCGATTGGTGTGTATTTGAATATACAATCGAACAGTGTTTGGTCTCGAAGCGTGTCTTCTTGAAGTGGAGCTTAATGTGCGTCAGTCGACATTTTCTAAAACGCAGTACTTCCTATAAGTCTTCTCGGAACAACTAACTGCGCCGTATACTTGTGAATATGTATTTATATTTTTGAACTGTTTGACGACATCATAATTAAATTGAATGTAATTTTTTTGTCTGAACATTTGTTTATTGATTGGAAGCCTGAATAAAGAATTGTGTATAATTGTGTGAGTATTTTATGGGTGATAAGGATACGTGTTAGCTAGGCCTAAACTGATACATAAATAGTTTCCTTTTTGTCAGGTTCCGTGTATCGTGTAAATATTTTGCTATAATGCACTTAACCACTGCGACTTGAACTTGATTCAGGGTGTTATTTGTGCATAGATTATGGAATTTAGATGACTCACAATAGATTACAGTTGATCCATGGTTTTTATTATATTTAGGTATTTATCTACTACATAGTAGGGGTGTCGCTGTCGAATCAGGTTGTGATTTGAAGAGCCCGTTGTGCGTATTTCATGGTTTCATGCTGAACATATTACGATGAATAATATTGAAATTCTGTATTTTTACTGTTCGGAATAATTTCCAGGAAAAACAGATCGCCATTGTTCGGATTGTGTTATTAAACTGCGGTAATGTTAATTTAATGAAGGCTCAGGCTCTTAAATAATTCCGCTCACTTTCCTCCGTTTAATTCAATAGCACATGTTCTCATGCATGTACCAATAAGTACTTCGGTTTACGACACTCCATGTTTGGGATTTCAAATTGGACTAATTATCTCAATGCGTGCACCGTGCGATTTTTAATTACAATTTTTAGTTCCTGATTCTCTCTGTCCATATAATTGGCTCCTTTGGATTTGGTTTTACAGATCTATATTTCACGATTGCTCCTTTTGATAACAAATTAACGAACCTGTCGTAAAGATTTATTGATTGTGAGACGGGGTTTGTTTAAGTATATGTACATTCCTTTTTACAAAGCAAAGCCTGCCACGTTTCCTTATAACCCTTCCTTTTTTTGACGGCTTAATTTATGAGCTCTTAATTCTGTTTCGTGTACAAATGAAATGTTGCATGGTAGATTCGCGCAAAACCTTCTGCCTTATCAGACACTAATCTCCAGTAAACTTCTTGACGCCTTCATTTACATTTTATGGAATTAGGACTTGATATTCCCAAACTGCGAGCTCCACGCCGCACACACAGAGCACAGAGGGCTCTAATTGAATCCAAGGCTCATTGGAGTCGGAAGGGCCAAATGAAGGACGAGGTCCGTAAATCCGTCCATTATTGGGTTCTGTTGACAATTTTTGTTTGTCACAAAGGCTCTTTCTGAGTCTCCCCTCGTCTGTGGTCTCGGATGCCGCGTGTCGAGCTCACTATTATATTATGTCTGGGAGTGCTCTGTGCCATTTTGGTGCGTGTATGTGTGGAGATGTTGACTGAGTGTCTCATTTTCCCATTGTTGTACTTTCTATTACCATCCATCTGTCACCAAGAGCTTATTATCATGTCAGGTCGGAGTCAGAGTCAAACTCCGCGTCTGTCAGACCGAGCTTCAGGGGCTCTATAGGCATTCACAATCCTCTGCAACCAGTGGCGACGCCAGAACTGCCCATCCACCATCCCCCAAAAATGCTCAATTAAATGCTCTGTCGTTGCCAAATTATTCAATTCTCGAAAGCGATGTGGACCCAACTGGTTTTTCTACTCCTTGTATAGATTAGCTTCTTATAGTGTAAAACGGAATTATATCGTATTATTTATCCTATATAATTAATTGCCAAAATTCATTCCCCGTTATCTCGATAAAATATGCACTTTCTAGTTTCACACGATGCGTCCAATACGAAATAAATAGTTCTATTTTAACTTTTACCACTGCTATTTCGCAGTTATACCAACGTTTTAAACTAAGCATTACTCCTGGCCTTCACAAAACGCTCATGCGCTGCAGTTCTGCTGTCCGGACAATTACACAAAAAGAACCCTATGTTTCGCCTTGGCCAAATTCATTATTGTTGAATACTCTGGGGCCCGAATGGTGGCTTTGCATTGTCGCCCCTGCCCAGTCCACATCTCGGACAAGCCTGTACTTCGGGTCTGGAAAAACGTGTCTTTTTTTCTACTTGTGATGATGGGGCTGATGTGGGTCTTTCTGCACTCACCTCAGCCGACAGTTGACAGGCCACCAGGCCCTCTAGTCCAAAATCACTTTTTTCTACTCCTGATAGCATTGGATTGTTGGCTCGTCTGCATAATAATTAGAGAGATGGAATGTCTAGGCTTGAGCCCCTGGTCCAGATTTCCCAGCTTGCCACGTTTCAGGTTTCATGGTTAAATATTTAAAGAATCCCTTTTTTATCCTTCTGAGCCACATGCTGGCATACGAGAACGATTAGAAGTGCGAATTAACATGGTGGATTGACACCTAAAACTCCGAAACGTAGTGGATTTAGATTCCAGATGAAGAGCATGCCGAATGCAGCGTATTTGCGTGGCAGAGCATATTCCGCCAGCAGATCTGTTGGAAGAATCATAAATTTTTTCCCCTGTGTACTGGTTTCGTTTAAGGGATCAAGAGGGACGTGTCATGAGCTTGTCTTTCAACAGGAAAACAAATGGAGAGACAAACGGACGACAATTGATTGACAATCTTGTTCTCTGTTTGTTTTATTATTTTTTTTTACATCCTCATAAAGTCGTTTTTATTTCGTTCTTCGCTAGTTAACTCGTTTATGCCCATTTCTTGCCTACAAGCGTAGGCAAGCTTAACGTGAGCTCAAAGAATTGACCGCATGAGCTATTGTTGCGGTGAGGCGATGACAGTAGACTCCTTTTACTGGCCTTCTCCAATTTCAGTATCACAGGAGCACTGCAGTTACAGGCGTGGCCTCGTAATTGGACATTTCTCAATATGCTTGCTCAAAGATGTTGCTCTTCAAGATGTCTTGTTATTAGACATATTGCAAGCTGCGTTGTTGAAATCACGACCGGTTGTCCTTTACGATACGACTGCAGTAGTGGTGAGAGGAGAAATTATCTTGGAGTTACCCTATTGCACATAATGCTATGGATCATCGGGGGCAAACATCTCGTTGTTTAGGTGCTTTCAAAGAAAGAATTAGATTAGCAAAGAATTTCAAATCTTGGTTTCCTAATTTAGAAAATTTGATGGTTGAGAATGATACGGAAAACAGATGTGAATACAAGATTATGAACGGACTATGTATAATTTTGGAAACTTGATTTTTGATTTATTTGGTCATTTTAGGAACGTGCGCGTGGAGCCAAATGTGAATTCGTGGAGAATGTGAATGGCGACGGGTCTCAGTTCATCTCGGCCCTCAACCCGGCCTGGGCTTTGGGCTTCAGCCACAAGGGGATGCCCATGCTGGGAGCTGCTTACGAGTCCGGCCGCACGCGCTGTCCCCTCTGCTTCAGTTTCTACAAAACGGCCTCCACCAA
Source organism: Ceratophysella sigillata (assembly GCA_034693865.1). NCBI lineage: Eukaryota > Metazoa > Arthropoda > Collembola > Poduromorpha > Hypogastruridae > Ceratophysella > Ceratophysella sigillata. Next base: position 41,518 of record JAQFXY010000064.1, read on the forward strand.
GAACTCCAACGGGAACTTCAACCCTGCTCGGCACAACAAGGGCATTGGCCAGGCTCATCCTGGCCTCCAGTCCGACTTCCTCAACTCCTTCCAACTCGCCATGCCCAAGCGGAAGAACGGCAGCGTGGCTACGACAGGACGGAATGGGACGCAGAGCAGCGCGGACAGCAGCCAACCCAAACCGCACCGACTTCGTCACCGAAAGAAGCATCTCCGGCGTCACCGGAACAAGCTTATGTAGGCACTCAAGAAACTCCTCTCAACCAAAACACATCAACTCAAATCACGTCCCTACAACTGCAGGACAACATTACTCTACTAGGGCTACGGCCAAGCATCGCACTTTCTACTTTTAAACGCCCATTCATTCTAAAAACCATTCCATCGGCCCCGTCAGGCATGCAGGCCGTTCGAATGGAACTGGTACTCAAGGGAATTTAGTAATACTGGAATCATGTGCGTACAAGGCGTACAAGAAGTTTGTTAGATCAATGGATACTATTATGATGACGGGTAAACAAAACGTGCATTAGCACTACGAAAAACTCTGTATTAAACCTTTAGAAATTAGTTGGAATTGTCTTTTAATTTGGCCACAACCCCACGCAGCACATGGCTGCAAATACAAATTCGAAGCAAGTCAAGCTTGAGGCTCTTCTTCTTAAGTACATCCTCACGTAATGCAGAAACTAGTAAGTACTGCGGTAAACGCACAACTCTAATTTGTACTCAAATTATCCAAGGTTTATTATGCAGAGACCCTAACCGTAGACATGATGTAGGTTCCGAATTATTCCATTATTGGCCTATTCATAGACCTTATTTACTAGACCTTAGCCTATGTGAGCAAATGTCATCCATGTTTTAAACTGCACAATTTGACCGATCTGCCATGTCTTCCTCCCGAACGGCGCTGAGTCTTCGAGCAGCATATTTCGACCAAAGCCCTTCCCTGCCTTACCCCGACTTTTGCATTCAAGCTCAGAGCCGATTTGGGCTAGAAAATGGGCGCTGAAGAGCGGCTTGGCCGGTGTCCATTGTAGATCCCCGAAATCCGAATCCTCTCAGGAACGCGAGGTAATCTTAACATTCCCTGCCCGAAGGAATGTGTTCATTATTCTCTAACTTATTATTTGTAGTTTTGAATACAGCAGCTTTACACAAATAACTTAATTAAGTTGATAGATAGATAATTATGCCCTGCCACGGGAACGCGTGGCTTAGACTATTACGACCTTGGTAGGAATAGATGCTACGATCAAACTGACTTGAGCTTGAGTGTTAAGCCATAATAAGCATAATGTTGTAGACTTAAGGAATGAATCTGTACAATTAGCCAATGACAAGAGGCGAACTACGTGTGTGCCTTAAGCCAAGTGTGTTGTGGTCCGGGTTGACTCCTTCTAGTGCGTATTGCCTAACTTGAACTAGGAATTCTGAAAGACGGGGAACCGAAACAGAAGAAGGGGACATGAGGGCTTTGCTTTACTCTCTAATTCTATCCAATACTTGTAATTGGTGAGTTGAGTCCAAGAGGAGCTCCACATATTATTATTTTCTAGATTCCACTACGCCGTGTGTCCACTTCTATTTCCGTTCTATTGTCTCCTTCTGAGTGTGTGTGGTAGTTGTGTAATGTAAATGTAGGAATAACTTTAACTAACTTGAGTACAAAGATTTACGACGAACTGTTAGGAAGGATGCCAGAACCCATTGAGTCACACTTGTAGTTCTCTGTAACAGTTTATGCTTGGTTATTACAGGATCATTAGTAAGGAACTTAGTATTACTGGGCAAAGAAGACCTCGTCTTCCTTGTATAAAATATTATATGTACTATTGGGACGTCCATTTCTGACGTGAATAAATAATTATCCAAAAAATGACTAATATGTTTTTTTTTAAATTGTGCAAACTGAAAGTGTACTAACCGTAAATAAATAAACTGTGAAATCAGAAATTAATGGATTTGAGTACTTAATATTACTTTGGGCTCTTCTTATTACATTATTACATATTTAGCATACTTGCATGGATTACGTACATATTAAATTATGCCATCCGTCGATTTCTATTATAATTGAATCTCAGCACCTCGTGTTGATGCTGCATTAATTCTCGTTCATTTCCATCGTAGAAATGCAACTGCGCAACTATGAACAAAGATAATACATGGAATGGAATTAGTAATTCTACTATTACACTACGTCCACCCCAGAACTAATTCAAGCGACGAATTGCAAATTCTAGCTTATTGGATTAGAAATTAAATAGCCTTAAATTATTTTTAGTTGAAAACAAGAGCTGACGTTATTGACATTAAATGCTAATTTCATCTCCAAACTGATTGCGTGACATGAGCAGCCCATTCTCATGCACTTGTAATCCGCTCCACATTTCAGTTGCTCCACGCTACAACAACACATAGAGTCAAAGACTGATCAAAATTTAGTAAATAATTCATCAGTATTTACTCTGCATACTACAGAGTTATTGCGCGGATGCCAGATGCAATGATTATGCAATCTCTGTGACCTGTCGCTGTCCATCCTTCTTGGCATGGAAGGAAAGCTAACATGGCAGAACCGAAGCGAAGCCCAGACCAGAGTCTCTTTCCCTCTCACCCGATGGCAAGCCATGTTCCCTTGAACTGTTCACTCACATGACGCTCACTCATTCCTACAATCCGGCCTCTGGCTGGACGCATATATAACAATGGAACAGCAGATCGAAAAATCAACGTGCACTCGTATTTACTTGTATTTTAATCTCGTTTCGAGGTGAGAATAATGTAGGAATTCAGGCTCCATGGAGAACCAAATGCCCGTTCCAGCAGATCAACAGCTTACCCGTGTTCCCATCCCTTTGACTGACTCTACGCAGCCAGATTCAAGATGAGGAACACAGCGTGGAAAATATGATTGACGGAAGATAAGCTTTGCAGGAGTTGGTACATAGAACATTGAAAACTTACAAGTGAATCCTAATACTATGAAGGTGTATGTACATTAAACAAATAAATCAAAAGCCACTTGTTGTATTTGTATAATGGTTGGTCGTGGTCAAGGTCGAGTTTGCGAAATCCAAATGCTTTCTCTACAGAAGTTAGATCATAATCATAATGGGAAATATGTGTGAGTCAGTGACGCCAAAAGGACGCGGTCGTCAGGCTGGGGCCGTGTCTTGTTGACATGGACTGACGCCTTGCGCCAAATTGATAGCATGCTTGACCTTGCTCATTCGTTCGCACCAAGCCCAGCGACTCCTTGCTACTGATCTCCTACTACATAGCACACACCTGCAGGCTCATCCTCACAAAATGACACCAGACACAGCCACTCATGATCTTATACAGACAGGAGCGAATCACAGGGAGTTGGCCACTCAATTACATTCACCATAGAGCTTATCACTTGACACTCGGCTCATGGCCCAAATATATGAATTAAGACCTGTTCGGAATTCTGCATATAAATGCGGCTGAGCCTGTACTACAATTTGAGAAGCTATATTACAGCTCGGTTTTCATTTGCATAACTTTGGAGCCAACTCTTGTCATCTTGTGTCGAGGTGAGACGAAGAGCCGGATCAGAATCACATGCTGCCATGTTATTATTAAAGTCAACATGGTTTTGAGTAATTTATTGGATATAGGAAGCGTGTGAGACATAGGAGAGGATCTCACGGGGCCACTCGTGCAGGCATACTAATTATTGAGCTCACTACTTGAGCCCTAGCTTGGATTCCATTACGTAAGTGAGAGTTGTTTTGAAGTTGGAGTAATTAGATGGATTGGTCTTGGTTTCACTGACATTGCAATTTACAAACTTTTTTGTCCAAGAAAGAGATGCTAATTGAGGATCTTGATTTTATTTGCGAACAGTTGATAATTTTCATAATGTATTCTGCCCATCATCCTGTCAAATAATGTCATCGGGCTTAACAAGATACTAATTGTCTGCTTCTAACGAGAGGCAGGAGTTGGGATTAAGATTAAGGTAATTGTGTTATATTTACATTCCAGCCATTCCGCCTGTGTGTGGGCGTGCAGTGCATTTTACAAATAATACGTCTTACACTTACTGTACGTAGTACACTGTGCTAGAACTTTTCGCAAGAGTTTTGCAAGCCAGTACTTAAATAAATTGCGTTCAAGTTTCAATGAATTGTTCATATGAAACGGATAGGAATGTATTTTCCATATTCTTTCTCAGCTTAACTCTTATTAATTGCACAGATCTGCTATGAGCGAATTCAGCAGCAATTTACCAGTTAATGATATTGAAGCGCTAGATATGATGCAAAAAAGGCTCTAAAGCACTCATACATGCATGCAATTATATAATTTTGTTAACGCTAAAAACAAATATTTAGTACAAATCTGCTAATTTAAAGTATTCCTGGGGTAATGAATTTAAAACTTAAATAAATAGGTTGAATTTTTTAGAATAATTTTTGCACAATATTTAGGGCGGAAATAAGTTCCATAACTACAAATATGCTTTAAAACCCTGAAATATACTGAAATGCGCAACACGAAACCGGCTTATTTGGAGGTTTAGTTCATGGGCACAATAACATGCATTTAGTTCAAAATCCTATCCATAGCGAAATGCTTTCCGTAGTTTCTGACTGGTGCTCCTTATATGGCGATTCATGCTCATAAAATCGTAGATTTGCAAATACTAATTAACTCGTGTTCAGGCAGAAGGTAGGCACAGTCCAAGTGGAAAATTATTCTGTCGAAATCACAGAGCAATAAAATGAGCTTCAATATGAACCCACCTTCCGACGTTTACGCTTAGTTTCATAACTTGGCAAAGTAGTTTATTTCATTGTCAAGAGCACAAATAAGTTATTAAATTGGAGGTAAAAAATAGATAATAGTTTTCCGGCATTCAACAAAAGAACAGCTAAAATGTATATAAAATTACTGAATGACCTTAACGTTTCCTATTAATCTTGCAATTATTGTACATTATATCTTACAAATTAAGTATTAATAAATGAACACAACAGTTAACACGTGGGACCATCATGGGCTTCAACATTACATAAAATTCAAATGATTGCCTCAAGTTCTACAGAGCTGCTCAGAGCGAGGGTGGGAGTGATTCACATTAATGCGAAGACGGAAACTTCTCGAAACACAAGCTAAATGCGTTTGATGACAACAAATGCGACAAATATTCTCTGTAGCAATGTGAAGTACCGGCTACTTGGCTCTGAGCAACTCCATTCACAACAGCTCATCCTGACGAGTTTAGTTTGGAGCTTCAAACTTGTTAAATCAAAATTCAAATTGGCTTCCCAAAGCTAAAAAATCACGCAATACTCAAGTACAAGTAAATTCCGGAGCATTCATTAACAACAACTAGGGCTAAAATTGAAAAGTGAGCTTTGAAGTTAATATAATGATTTCACAAGTTTACGTTCCAACTTTTTCCTCGTAGTTCACACTATTTGTTTAATGTTTCACCACTCAGCACTCGGAAGACTTTTGATTGAAACTGGAAAGGTTGAGTGAAGACTTGGGATTCCGCAAGACTGGTCCATCTTTGGCAATCCGACTCGTTTCCACTAATTTTTCCGCATTGCTAATGAGACTCCGCACCGTGCTGCTCGTTGAACTCATTTCAATATCCGTCTCGGGCGGACTGCTGCTCTCAGCATTCGGCTTGGCCACAAAGTAAACAGCTGCCGCAGCAGCGGATTGGATGAGATCATTCTGGGCGTTGCTGGGAGAGTAGCTCCCGTACTGAGAATCTGTCAGTGACCTCCCGTCCCCTTCGTCACGGCGCGAAAGGTCAGACGGAGAACTCTTGGAGCTGTTCGAGCTGGAGGACTCGGCCCGAGCTCCAATCGAAATCTTCATGGGTCCCTTGAGGGTTGTCCGTTTCATGGGAATGGGCGGAAGGGTCAACATGGGTTTGGGCTTGGCTTTGGGTCCGCAGCTGCTCTCAGCAGCCGAGTCCTCAGCCAGGGACAGGACGTCAAAGTTGCTCAGGCTCTCGTCCATGCTCACGGTGCCAGGATCCAGGTCACCAAGACCTTTGAGCTGGTCGCCGCTGGTACTCAGGAGCAGGAGTTTAGAGAGCGGTGGGGCGAGATCGAGGCCCATGTTCCGCTCGTGGTACACTTCACTGATTGGCAGTTCTCGTGTCATCTGGACCAGATGCGTGGTTTTAATGTGATCCTGCATTCCGCTCGTATCCACTCCTGTAGGGTCGGTAAGAGGTGTGGCCTTGGGTTTTGTTCCTGGAAAAACGTTTCTAAGTTTCATCCAGGGCTTGACCCCGGATCCACTCGACTCGCTCATTTCCCAGGTCACTCTCTTGGACGCTGCTTTGGACTCGTAGGCAGTGGCATTCTCGTACTGGTGCATTGGAGGGCGATCTGGCGGTGCATGGAGGCGACGCATGGGTGGAACCAGGAATTCGGAGTCAGACTGGGACTCGAATCCGGAGAGGGTTTTGAGGTCTTTTGTACTAGAAGTCATGGGCACGCCAGGCCCAGCTCGACGTCGTACAGTGTTTAGTCCGTTTTCCCAGTCGTTCATGGAACTTCCGCTGCTCGAACTGTCCGCCCGTGTAACGGCCGAGAGGGTTGAGTGATAGGTCTTGAGAGGTGGGATAATTTGGCAATGGCTCCGGTCTTCAGCAGACACATTGGTATGACCATCAGGTTCTCCGCGAGACCGGACGTAGGACGTGAAGGCGCCTTGACCCATGCCCATCTGCTGGCGAATTGGGAGGTAGGCTCCGGCAGGCATGTTCGGCGTTAGGGTGGAGCACATTTCTTCTGTAGCCAGTTCCAGACTTTCGAGAGAGAGACTTCGGTCCATCTTCTGATTTTCGTCGGCTTCCCCAATGGCTTCTGTAGTAAAATAAGGTTTAATTACAATCCAACCGTTACATTTTTAACGACAGAAGGGTCTAGCGTTTCAGTATATAAATTAACACCCAACGGTTAATTTGGATGTTTAGTACTGCGCAAACAGCAAGCGCAAGCACGGAAGCGTTCTGGACATTTGCGTCTGATCGGCGTTAGAATTCATCTGAGCAATTTTGCATTTGAAACTGTATTGAAAGCTTCATATAGATTAAAGAGAACATGTTTGCAGCTGTACGTTGTCCGTGTGTCACGTTTAGCTGCGACATGTTTAGATTTCCAGTGAAGCAACATAATCTCACCGAATAATGAAAGTCCAGCTTGAAGTGCAAGTTGGAGCATTCTGAGACTAACGTGCTTCCCCACTCCAAGGATCACTTCGTTCTCGCCTACTTCGATGAGGTCGAAACCCAATGAAGCCAGGAGCTCGTGACAGCCCACGATTCCCCAGAGCTTGACGTTGATCTTGAGCTCAATTTTGTCCTTGTCCAAATCCTTCTGCGTCATCTCCGCAATTCCTTCTCTCAGAATTGAAATCACATCATCACCAGCTTCTGGCGTCGAGAGAAGTTTAGAAAGAGCTCGGATTGAAGGCGGTGGTAGGCCTAAACAGAAAATAGAAAATTTTGAAGCTAGGGCTAATCAACACATCGCGATACATTCTCGACTTCAGTTCAAACAAAACAATTGTTCAGGGAGTCTACCGGCCACTATTTTTGAATGCAAAAACTGTAAAACATAGCTATTGCCGTAATAACCCATTGCAACAGAAATAATTAAAATATAACAAGTACTGATCCCGATTCTTTGACCATGTAAACTAGGTAAAGATTAATTATTTTGCATTCACATTCCTACATTGACGCAGAAACGGTGCATAATTCCAGAGAGCTCTGAAACAAGCTAATTTTGCATTATCCAAAATGAGTGGAAAGATGCTAAACCTGATTTTCACACGGGAGATGGGAATATGCAGTCACGCATTATCAAGAGTTGGTTGTATGCAGAATTAACATGAAATGCATCTACCATATCCCTTACCAAGCAAAGCCTGGAGGCTCTCACTGCACTTGACGAGCCTTTCCCCAGGATCACATTGTGGAAAGAAGACGGCAGCCGGTAACCCGTTTGACGAGGGCTCGAAACGGAAGCCTACAGACATGAGGATCTCCTTCCAGCCTGACACGTTGCCCACCTTGTTCTCAATACTCTTCTGCGTCGTGTACATCGCATTCTTCTGCCCGTTGTTGATTCTCTGCAGCGATTTCTCAACCTGAAAGGGGTTTAACAGGAAACACGAATTAGTTACTAAATAACAAACATTGTACATTTTGCGATCCGTCGTAAATCAACCATAACCCGCACAGGGTAGCTATTTATAAGGATTATGCCCATTATGGCGCCTCCATATAGAAATATGAATGCTTCGGAAACCTAGCCTAGCCTTAATGAAAATAACAATATAGTGGTGCCATAATGGGAAGCGCCACTATGGGAACACACAGATTCTACAAACGAATTTAATCAAGCGCTTAAAGCCACTGACCAGATGCAAAGTGACTCGTAGGGCATCCTTGGACCGATCTGGAGTCTTGAGCAATTCCCAAATGGCCTGTCCTGTCAAGGCCACTTTGTTAGTCAACTGGACATCAGACCCAATGAGTAAGTAGCCGGACCAGTTGGCAGGATGAGCAAAGTGCTTCGTGTGCTGCACCGTGAGCATGGCTTCGGACACGGCATGACTAACTCTGGAGCCCTGAAGCAGAGATGAGTAGAGGGCTCGGAAAAATATCTTGGAGGCTGTTTCAGGCACAGGCCAAAGCGGAATCAGAACTGCCATGGCTCCTGAGGCTAACAGAGCTTTCGACAAACCAATCACGCTCTCCGCATTCCCAAGACCTTCACCTGTAAGCGAAATATTCAGTCAATTATTTTTATTCGCACTTAAATTATTAAATACAATTTATTCAATTATCACACCAGTGATAGTTTAAATTATTATACCTTCTTTCGTCTGACACGCACTAAGCACCACTAACTTGGCCTTCAAGCGGAGTTTGAGAATATCAGCAGCTGTGAGTAGGAATTCGGAGAAGCCAGGAGCTTCCTCCGTCTCCGCACCTGTGGGGGCCAACACTATGGCAGACAGTTTCCAGGAAATGTGTGTAGCCAGGTGAATGCACTCGGCCGAACAGAAGTCCCTGAGCACAGCCTCCTTGCTTGCCTGGACCCCGGTCAGAGCCTGCGTCTGGAGGATTTCTGCCACCATGGACGCTTCCGTCTCAGCCCTGGGCAGCTCATCCCACCCCCATTGGTCGGTGACTGACTGCGGTAGCTTGGGATTTCCCACGACGAGCGGCAAGTTATATTCAGCTCCCCCTTTCCGGTCCCGCGCACGACTTCCGCTACGAATGGAAGAAATGGACGGGGTCACAATGAGTTTGAACTTTTCACAGAGATACTCTTCGGTGGTGGAGCTGCGCAGGATGGAGAAAGGGACGAGGAGCAGGTCCGTTTCCACAACCAGAATGAGTTCCTTGAAGCACGTCTTGTCCAGCACGCCGAGATCAGCTTCGAAGGGAGCAATGAGGATTTGGTAGAGGGAGCGGAGACAGGCTGGACCTTGCCACGAGCTCCGGGATCGGAGCTTGGACCGAGTGGATCCAGGTCGACTGGACGGGAGGCTCTTGACACTCCCCGTGGCACTCCCCACACTGAACACGCTAGAGAGACTATAGCTGGAACAGTTGAAGCGGTGATTCCGGCTCACCATCCGCAGAAATCCGGTTTTGTCGTTTTCTTGATTCATTTTATCACCCAGTTCTTCCAAGTGCTGAGCCCAGAGGTCGCTGCTCGTGTCGTCTCCGTCTGTGTCAGGAAGGGATCGGGAATTGGCAGCGTTGAAGTCGATTCCAAGGGCTTCTCGCGTTCCTTGAATGTAGCGTTCGAGTAAGGAGCCCATGCTCGAGGCCGCGTCGTCGTCGTCTTCATCAGTCTCATCGTCACTGTTGATACAGGATTCGTTGAATTTGACTATGCCTGTAAAACGTAAAAGAAAACGGTGAATTCAGTTTTATTTATAATCCCAATAAGTGATATTCCTCCAAACGTATGCGGAAATATTGTGGAAACATTTTCAAACAAACAATTTCGAAGCTGGATTGCGGCTAACCCAACGCAAGAAGTACAAGGTTCTTAACATTCCATTGGCAAATATATTGACAGCCTACTTATTATAAAAGTTCCGGTCGATAAAATAAACTCGATCAAAAGTATTTTCGATAATATAGTTTCGATACCTGTCTGTATTTCTCTTCCAAATGAGCAACACTTGTTTAAAACCATTCCTATCTGGTGTCCTGGTACCTGGTACCTTCGTTCAAAACTCAAAAAGGTAATTTACTCACGATTACTGTGTTTAGATTTAGCAAATTCAGACAAGCAATCGTTGTGACTATCGAACTGAATGCTCCAGCAGAGTATCACCACAATTCACTCAACAACTTCGAGCATTCTAAAATAAGTCATGCCCGGTACTTCCATTAAAATTGTTTGCAACTACTAGATTAATTTGTTTAACAATATAATGATAGGATCCCCGGACAACCTGATATTCAAGACGGGAGCGAAGCGAACATGAAATCCTGCTAACAGGAGCCCGACGTTACCTTCTTAAATTGCACCTCGAATAATGTATAACTTCATTTTGTTTACTATTTAATTCCAAATCGCAACGGCAATGCGTTATTAACCTCACCTCTTCCAGGAATTAGGAGCCAGGAGTAGAGGTAGCCTCCGGCAATGCTGAAGTAGAGCACGGCAGCTCGATGGCGATTGACTCGCGTCACCAGAGCCTCCACGCTGTTGATAAGGGCTGTGGGCACGCTGGAGCCGAGGCCTTTGGTCGGTTCTTCGCTCCGTCGGAGGAGCAGGACGTTGGCAATGGTTCGGCTCTTCTCAGCGAAGAGAAGGGTGAGGTCCGTCCGGCCCATGGGCACGAGGATCCGCTGAAGGGCCTGGTAGGACGCGATCTGTCGGTCGAAGAGGGTCAAGGAGTACTCGCTGCTCTGCGCAGTGGAGCCCACGCCCTGTCGAATCCCCTCCAGCAAATCCGTGGACTTCTCGAGATGGGCTTGGGCTGATTCGAGGTCTCCTTGTCGCCAGAGGGCTGAAAGTATAAAACGTATAATAATGACTGACTTCTACTAAATTGAATACAAATTATACACGGAGAGTAGCTCATGAACGGCGAGCTATGAAGCAGGATAAAATACATGAAATACCATTGTTACAGATACCTACATATAATAATATCTATAGATCTAAAGTATGAAATGATGAAACTAGATTACCGAGGCCCAGGAAGTGATGAATTTTGGCTTCTTCTTCCTTCGCCTCCAGACTCTCCACCATTTCAAGGGATTGTTGGAGATATGCCACCGCTTGGATATTATTATTCAGTGCATGCTGAATTCGGCCTAGGGAAAAAGCCACAAAAAAGTAATCAATAATCAGGTATTAGATACTTACATTTTAGTACAGCAACTTCCATTGTAAGGAATTATTATATTTATATCTTAATTTTGATCTTTTCAATGACAAATGAAAATCGAAGGCTCTACTTTCAGTAGATCCAGAGTTTATTAAGGAATGATCAACTTACCAATGCTACTAAATGCCAACATCTTGGCCGAAGCATCTGCAGTTTGCGTAGCAATATTAAGATGTTGTTCGTAATAAAGTAGCGCCTGGTCGTAGTCACAAAGGGATTCATAGGCCAAGCCGATGTTTGCCAGAGCCCGTAACTTATCCGGAACTGAGCCGGTTTCCTGGGCTAGCCTCAAGTCCAAATCGTGGAACTGCAGAGCCTCATTGAAGTTTCCCATGAGCTGGAAGCAATAGGCTGCGAAACACAGTAATTCAAAGATTACAATTTAATTCAAAGAAAAATGGTATTTATTACGTATATTGTGGCTTAATTAAAGAAAAGATGTCCTACGTCTAGTAATTTTTGTACATTATATATATCCTCCGTTTGGATCAGCATAGCCAACCCGAATTTTGATTTTGATTATTAATTTCAATAAAATTACACTCGCCATTTCTCGAAAAATGTAGTTACATTTTGGATTTTGAAATTATTGATAAACGAAATTGCTTTAGTTACCCAAGTTTGAGACGGCCATGGCTTCTAGGTGCTTGTCTTCAGCCTCTTTGGCACTACTATAGCTGCTCTGGAGGCAGTGGACGGCTTGTTCGAAGTTGCGAAGTTCCAAATGTTGAAGTCCTGTCAAAGATTCAATTCAATTTAAACAACATGTTGTAGTGTTAGGGCTTAATTACAGGGACAATGTCCTATGTCTAGGAATTGTACATAATTTATATCCTTATTGTGATCAGCATTGCCAAACCCTTGCTTTTATTTTTATTATTAATTCCCATACAATTACAGTTGCTGTATTTGCAAAATGCAGTGATCAAAGCAATTGCATTACTTACCAAGATCCCCGTATGCTTCCGCTTCTGAGCCGTTACCGAGGCGTAGCGAGAGGCCAATTCGCTTCTCAAATGCTGCTACAGCCTGGGCTGAGTTCCCTAGAGCCCTAGAATTCAAATTTTATATTTTTGAGAATGTATTTTTAGGAAATTCGTTAAGAATATTCATGCCAAACTTTTCTGAAATTATTGTTAACGTTTTGAGGTCCAGCTTTACTAATTGTATTTATTGCCGTCAGGCGATCAGTGGTCGAAAATTTTGTTTAATTATTGTAAAATGTGTGTGCGAGACCATGGATAGTAAATTTTTTAAAGTCATTATAGTAAGGCGACAGTATTAGTTCAAAGCAAATCCAACCTGTGAGCTAAGCCAATGGATCTGAAGGCCCTTTCCTGCTCAAGTGCGTCTTGTGTCTTGAGCGACATTTGGAGCGCCTTCTCGAAACAGCACAGGGCCTCTTCGTAGTCGCAGAGCTGACAGAGACAGTCCCCCAAGTTCCCGTAGCCCCGACCACGCTCAGCCAGAATTCCACTGGACCCGCCAAGGCGTTCTAGCAAGCCGAGTTGCTGTTGGAGTAACGTGGACGCCTCTTCATAGTTGCCCATGTTCATTCGTGCTAAGGCTGTTGGGAACATGGAATATATGGACATAAAATTAGAGTCACTTGCACACATTGGCTACTTTAGCTCAAATCCAGCTCTGTTCAATTAATTTACTCTAAACTTAGATTAGCTAAATTGCATTACCAAGATTCCCCTGAGCTTGGGCTTCAGTCATCACGTCCTTCAGATCTTTGGCTTTACGCAGCACATCCTCGTAGCACTTAATGGCGTTACTATAGTTGCCCAAGGAGGTATGGACTAAGGCTTTTGGGCACATGGAACATATACGAACATAAAATTAGCGTCGATTCCATCAACGACAGCTCAGTTCGGCTGATTTAATGAAAACACTTGATAACAAAATTACATTACTTACCCAGATTTCCCTGCGCCCGGCACTGGCCTTTAATATCATTTGTTTCACGGAAGATTGCCAGTTCCTAAAATATAAATAAGTCCGCTCGTGAATTTCATATTAACCTCCTTCAAGATTTTTATTTTTTGTAAATAACACCAAGTTATTACCACTTCAGATTTCGAAATTGTTTGAATAAATGATCCTACTAGAAAATCTAGCTAAGCAAGTTCTACCAGTAACAAAATGGTTCCCTGGGAACTTTTACGAGAAACTTCTTCCCTGGAACATTTTCGCCTTCCTTAAAATACTAAGATTCTTAGAATTATCGGATTTTTACTAAAACATTCTAACGAAATAGTAGCAATTAGATTCACACAAAGCTACATAAAGCATGACAGGTGAAAATTGCTTTTGTTTTGAGCAAGTTTGTCAGTTCGTTGTGCTCAATTCTGTATTACAACTGGGGTCTTATGGTTTAGATAAGGTCAAGCATCAGTCACCTGAGCATGGAAGCCCAATGCACGATCCAACCGTTTCATGATTCGATGAGCCATTCCGAGTGCTCCATAGGCGCTCCCTTCCAGAGCCTTGTCTCCCGTGCTCCGCGCCATCAGAACTTGTTTCTGATAAACCTTGACTGCTTCTTCGGGTCGCTTCATGCGAAGCATCACGTTCCCAATATTTCCCAGAGCTCGGAACTTCCCTTGCGTATTTTCCATGGCGTGGGCCACCGTGAGGAACAATTTTTGGCATTCAAGGGCATTGTCCAGATTTCCCAGGGCGAGATGCGTGAGGCCAAGGTTGCAGTAAGCCCTGGCGATGTTACTTTTCTGTTGCAAGTCTTTGGCTAAGGATAAGTCTTGATTATAATAGCGTACGGCTTCTTTGAAGTTACCCAAACAGTAGTGGACGTAGCCCAGGAAGTGGCAGGCCTAGAAACCAGAATTTATCAGTATCAGATGTAGGTACTTAAAATATAGATTTAGGTACTTAATATCGAGTTTCGTACTCTATATGCGTATATATCGAACCAAAACAAGCATAAATAAATTAAATGAAGCCAATCGCTTTTCACTTCACACATGACGGTTTTACATATTCGTCGATTTTCAAATATTTTATTTGCGGATACTTTTTTGAAAATGAAAAACGTGTTCATTCAGTTAAAAATTCACTTATATAACGAATTCGCCTGGTGTCTTGGTTACAAGATTTCATTTGAAATGACTGTGTTTGAATTGAATAGAAACCGTACTGATCTCATTTGAAATTAAACCAAAATAGAATATGGATCTCTCTACTTGGCCTACCTTGGCTTCTCCTTCAACGTCACTCAACTCCTGTGACAGCATCAAGTAGTTTTCGTAGAAAGGAACCGCCTGGCCAAAGTCGCCATGAGAACTGTGGCAGTTGGCGAGGTTGAGCAGGGCACATGCCTCTCCCGAGCTGTCCTTCAGCTCCCGCGAGATGTTCAGATGACTATGGTAGTGGACTAGAGCCTTCTCGAATAGACCCAGAGCCTGATAGGCTATAGCTGAAAGTAGAAGTGGAAGTTTGATTTTTTTGTTTTGTATTCTAGATTTAAATGCTCATTTTAAGTGGGTTCTAATATTTAATAATAGCCATCAGTTTAGAATAGCATATCTTGTCGGAAGAGAGCAATGAATACCAAGGGATAAGTAAATTCCATTACCTAGGTTCCCATGGGTAGACGCCTCCGAACTCCGGTCGTTGACTTCCTTGGAAATGGCCAACTCCTGCTTGTGGTACTTGATTGCCTGCTCGTAGTAGCCCATCGCACTGTACGCGGACCTGGAAAAACACACCAAAAATTATGTTTTAAATTCTTGCAAATGATTTGAACCTGAAAAAGAAGGTTGCAAATAGAATGCAAACTAATTATACGATTACCCTATGTTCCCGTACGCCCGTCCCATCCCACCCCGGTCATGCAGGCTCGCGGCTAGGCTGAGATGGGCCTGGTGCAGCTTGAGTGCCGAGTCGTAGTCACCGAGAAGTTGATAGGCTATAGCTGAAAGTAAAAGTAGAAGTTTGATTTTTTATTCTAGATTTAAAAAAGCATTACGTTGATTACGTGGATGGTAGTCACAGTCACCAGTCGTATACTAGCCTGTAAACCAGAACTAATAATGCTAGGACTTGCGTTTTTTAATAGATGGAAATGAAAAAGGATGTGTGAAATGAGTAATTGATGGACTCGGTGGAAAATTGACCAAATTTCAGACCTGTAAGTATATGCTAAAACTAGTTCAGGATAAATACTTTTTGTCCAGCTAGTATACGACATACTACAAAATATATTTTTTTAAAGTAGCACATCTTACCGAGATTGGAACAGGCTCGACCCTCCGACACCTTGTCCTTGGTGCTTAGAGCCATGTCCAGCTGCTTCTCGTGCCACATTTTGGCCATGCGGTAGTCTGATACGCAACGGGCGGCATGTCCGAGACCCGCGTAGGCCCGGGCTTCGATTGTCTTGTCGTTAAGGTCGTGGGCGATTTGGAGAACGTGGTTGTGGAAAGTGATGGCCTGGTCAAAACTGCGTCTGTAGTGGTAGGACGAGCCGAGGTTACTGTAGGCCCTCGCCTCCTCGACCCGGTTTCCCAACTGCTTGGCGAGTCGGAGATGCTCCATGTGACAGTCAATAGCATTCTCGAAATCCCCCATCACCAAATAGACTTGGCCTTGAAAATAATTAAGAACATGTGTTGAGGTATGGTCTGAAGTTATGAATTGCACTTGATCTAAACCATTGATAAAAGAAATTGCATTACCGACGTTCCCAATCTCGCGGGCTTCTTGCAGAGACTCGTCAATTTGCTTCACGAGCTGGACGCATTGCTTGTGGGACGCTAGCGCATTGGCGTAATCTCCAATGGCTGTGTAAACGTAACCTTTGGAAGATAATTAAACAAATATAAACAAATAAGCATTAGTGTTCTGAATATTTATCTCAACTTTTCAGCGATATTTTAGACTACGGGTCCATCGACAAGCACTGACCGACATGCATGTCTATACAAATCAGGGGCTCTGGTATTGGGTACATTCCTTAATACAAATTAAATTCATTGAAACAAGTTAGTTCAGTGTCGATATTTCGCAAATGAATTGTACAGACACTTGAGTTATAAAATTCGATTTTTTGCTTAAAATAATCAGAAATTCTTTTACAATCGATCCATAATTCAACCAACAAAAAAACGAACAAAGCTTGTAAACGACAACATCACAATATTCATACTATTTGTAAGGGTAAGAGTAAAGCTATGCCCAACTCAGTGTGAGTAGCACTTCTGCCTAATTCGCACTGTTAAAACACGACCAGGGGTTTTTCAATGCATTTTGGGAGGACACGTGTCGATAATAGAAGAGTTCCTTATGCTCAGCAGTAGTACCAGCTGTAAAGGTTCACCAAACTCTGACTGTATACAAGCCTTACAATGGATTTTGCATTCCGACAAGAATGGTTTTGACTATAATACGAAATGTCACCAAGACTGAAGGAACATCATAATTCATACTTCACCTGAGGACAGAAGAACGTGCACGAATTACTCATTCCCCATCATTAGGACTCACTTGACTTTGACTACTGACTTTACCGAACAAGGAATTACGACTCAAAAGTCCCTTCAACTCTCTCCAACAATTCCCACTTTCAGCCCACGAACTACATTACGCTTACGTTCATGTAAGGATGATTAATGACGGATTCTGAGAACAGAAATCGTATTACACCGGAACAGTGCTTGGCCTTTGGGAAAAATTACCACATTTCGATCCGCTAAGTACAATTGGCATTGCCCAAAAGTTTCATGACCGTATCCAAGCTCCTTGTTCAACCGCAGACAATTGTCTAGAAGTTCCGCGCTATTGCGTAAACCATTCAAAGCTTAATATAATTCTGCGTATCTTGAAATATAATTTGTTCATTCTTTACTAAATCCTGCGTACAATGAGTTTCCTTTGACTCGCCTTGACAACGCTTGGAAGAGTGCTAAACGTAATTTATTCGGTTACACCCAGGGAATATCCTGGGTTACACCTTACACCGGTAGCAGTGATTTTGTAATTCGATGAATAATCGACAGACAGACAGGACCATCCCATAAGACCATTCTGGTCTCAAAACTGCATTAAGTAAATAGGATAACATATAACGAATAGAGTAATATACAGAGCTGCTCGTAACGAGTTGAAAAATTATTTTCTCATACATATTTACATACATATTATCTCATACGATGTAAATCTCATTTTCAGCTTGACTAACTCACAGTGCTGCAAGATACAAGTTTGCCCATTATTCGAGAATATAAGAAAATGGATTTACCTAGACTGGTTAAAGCGGCTGCAGCGGCATGAGTGTCTTTACACTTCATTGCCAAGACTAATTGGTAGCGATGAGACGTGAGTGAATCTTTGTAGTTGGCTTTGGAGAAATAGGCCGAGCCGAGATTTCCATGAGCCCGACATTCCCCTGACACGTCACCCAGGGACTTGGCCACCGACAGGTCCTGCTGCATGTAACTGATGGCCTGAAAACGGACACAGAACAAAATCCAAATTATAAATTACTCTGCGACAGTCAGTATATTATTTCTTTTCGATTCCATTGAACTTCAACCCGCTCGCTCCTAATTTGTTCCACATGAAATCAACATTAACACATCAATAAAAGGGATTGGAACTCAAACCCTCGCAATTAACAACCTCGGAGCATTATTATCAACTCGTGGGCTCACGAATCAGTGCTAGCACTGCTAATAATTACGTGTAGCTATTTATGCAGTACTGAAGAACCAATCAGAGGATGTATAATAGCCTCCGACAGATGGAAGGAATGATAGATACACGAGTATGTACATACAACACAGAATGATTAAGCTTGTCATATTCTAGGATTGATAATAAACACAGGCAGAGTTGTCTGACTCTGCGAACCTGAACCCCAAACCCTCCAGCCTGGAACCCATATCCTTCTCTCTGTCACGTCAATTTGGATTCCATAATTTGCATATCGTACACGAAACGGGAAGACTATCGACATGACACGTCTTCTTCCTGGTCTGAGCAATAGCCATTGGGAATTACGAGCAATAAAAGGGTATGGCATTCCACCGCTTCAGATCAGACACACGCTCAGCCTCACCTCGTCTTCAGCATTACAATTAATGACTATTATTATTTCCATACAAGCGTATCTGAATAAAAAGGAATATCTGGCGGAGAATAATATTATGGTTTCATGAACAATAAGTGTCAAATTATATTGTGTGCTGAAGTGGTGGGGAAGGATTTGGTTATTAAAATGGAATAGGAAAAGCATCTCCTTCTACGGTACGAATCTTGTAAAAGGAAATCCAGAATATTTACTGCCCTCGTCGCCCAGGAACAAAGATGTCATTTAGATTGGGAATATTAATGTCCACTTCGTATCAACGAGCTTTACACACAACTTACGTCTAATATTAAAAAAAAGGATTACAGTAGTTATTTAGTATAACAGAATTTGCCAACAATATCAGCATTCTAAGGAGCGACTAACAGCGATTTGGCAAGCAGATGGCGAATACCAATGTGAAAAAGCATGTTCCATTTTTACAGATTTTAATTGCAAGGCGAATGTGGGAAATTTAGCGGTTCAAGTTTCTCCTTTCTGCTCACTCGGTGTGGACAGCTCTGAACATTATATTTGAAAACGCCTCCATGCGTTCCCGTTGACCTGGTCTAACACATCACGGGATCTGTAGATCTGCTCCTCCAGCCCTTGACCTCACACCAATGTCCACCTTTAACATTGACCCTAGAATCAATTTAAAATCGCGTGCAGAAAGTATGCAATTCCTGAGATTTGCTTCCTGCTGTCTAGACAGGGCCATCTTCACACATGCCGACCAGACTGTGTGATTTAATGATAGGGTACTAACTTAGTTGACGTGGAAAGCGTGTTTGCAAAATCGGTATGTACGTGTTCAAAAGCCGCTAATTATGAAGTCAGCATTCAATCACAGGCAAAATATATCATTTAGAGGATGGGGCTCCTAGCGAGTTGGCACTTGCACTTGCAAACTTCGTGCATGGTCATTTCTTCGCTCCAGTAGCACAACGGGTGAATACCAATGTTACAAGCAAAAGCAAGTTTCGTCATAATTCGCCGTAAAGTTAGTGACAGACAATTTCGCTGTAAACAGTGGGTTTGCACTTTATTGCAATTTAATTTATTTATTTATGTCATATTTGCAAATGAGTTAGAAGGTGACATTGTGTCAGATTGGATATAATTAACACAGGTTAAATGCCACTGCTGTCAAACTACTTTTTTGAAGTCGCATAGACCATTTATACAATTTCAAAGTGCAACATATCTAAGTATTTTACGGCGAATGGTGCAAGAATTCACTCGAATAGAAATTCCATGGTTTTACGAACTGTTCGTATCTAAGCTTCAGTTCCCAGACTGTGTTGATTGACGGACTGGTTACAGACACATGCAGTAAACCAAACATAACAAAACCCGCTAAATATTGCCTTAAAATTGGAGCTTTTGCTAACATACCTACATCGTTTGAAAACTCATGAAGCTCTTGCTCTGCACTATAAGGTTTATTATGTGAATTGTTGGATCGTTCGCTGTGAGCAACACTGTGTACTCTACAAGCCATCCTCTTGCATGCATGCAATCTGTTCAAGTCTATCATTTGAAGTTAATCGCCAGCAGATAGAAGAAGATGCGAAGAAGGGATAAGGAAACATTGGCTGAATTCATTAGTCTGAAGGCGAGAAATGCGAATGGCCATTCCATTGAAAACAATAGATTCTACATAATAGTATTATATAAAGGGGAGGGAATGAACCGGTGGTGGAAGTAATATGCAGAAAAAAAATGCTCAACGTTCAACCATACATGCATATTATCGTGTTGTTGATTTGCAAAAAAAAAAGTGGAAGTCTATTATGCCTAGCTATGTAAGTATATTGTTGCATTTCTATACCAATTGAACAGAGTGCATAGGAACATACAGGCAGAGTAGATATTACACATATTTATACATGTTATATCCTTTTGTATATTGAAACATGAGCGTGCTCAGGAAAGTCCCGGTAATATTCCATACACAAAGGCAACTGACCAGAAACGGAACGTTGTGAAATGAAGATTGAACAAGGCGAAAAATATATAGGAATTGACAATTTGGAGTTTGTTGCTCAATTTCGCAAATCAGTATCCAATTATCTTTGCCAACTTCAAAAGCCGTCTACTTCCTGAGCCCAGCTGAAGCCGAGCCTTCGGACCAAAGGACGTTCCTAACGGTCCTCAGGTTCGTTTGCCCTATAATGTTCCATTGAACTAAGAAATAAATATGAAATACTGCTGAAAAATAAATACGAAGGAAGAAGGGATAAAAAATTGTATTTTATTAGCCGCAATCCTCTTTTTCCTTCACATAAGTCATAATAGTAATTATCTGGTTGAGCCGGGTTTGGTTCCTTGTACATATTCCGCATTATATCTATGTAGTAAATACCTAGTATGCAGAAAAGAATGCAAATGAAATAATAATGCGTGCATTTGCAGAATGAATGGAGTTCATTGTCGCTTTTTGTGCAAAACAAGGAATGATTTACAAATGGTTTCGTGCTCTGTGTATCTGCTAAAGTAAATATTAACCAGACCAGACCAGGAAGCTAAAAACAGGGCATAGTTCCCTCAAATCACTAAAAATCAATTTAAACTCAATATTCTATATATTCCAGTAGCATTTAGCGAAATTTCGATTGATATTTTAATTTTACATACCTTTTCCAAGGAATTGAGAGCCCAGTAGGAGGACGAGAGGGCAGAGAAGACGGAGCCCTTCAATTTCAGATTCGTCGTTCCAATTTTCAAAGCACTTTCAAGAACGACGACAGCGGCCATGTAATAACTTCCTGCCAACAATTCTTGACCAATCACAGAAATAACGACGAAGGCTGACTTGTCCAGTTTCATCGTCTGGAGTTGACTGAAGATTGGGCCCAGTTTACCTAAAATTACAAAAATGCATTATTACAGTAGCTTGAACACTGGCAAAAATTTCCTTTAGCCTGTCATCGTATATACATGCTTCCCTTTATGGATAGGTTCATTGAATATTATAGGTTTTCTTATTTAAAAATCATACACTGCTGAAAGATATCAGGCACCCACTGGTAATTACCATTTATACGTCACAGTACGCAATGGACCTGTATCTTCATTATGAAAACAATACCTAAATACAACCAGGATCGGAACAGAATTGGCGTATCGACTCCTGAGTAATTTTCTCGAATCAGGCAAAGAGTTCATGTATTAGCAAAATAAATGTCAACTTCTGCCAAATCCTTGATCCAAATTGAACAAGGTAGCATTCATTGAGCATTTCGACATTCTAATCTCATTTCTGTACATGGGCCGAAGTGAAAACAATACAGAAACTGACTGCGGAGCCGGAGCCCATAGAGAGCTAACCAACCAAATCTGAACCAAACTAAATATGTTCCTGGCTGGGCTCCGCACCAATCTACATCTTTCCAAGCGAGAGTTAATTGCAGAAAAGCAACAAGTCCATTTCCTACCCCTCCTTAATCAACAAGTTGGGAAAATTAAGAAAAGAGACAGAGAGCTACACAGTTAGAGCCAAGCCACAAGCATACGGTGAAGGGAGGACTCAAGCACTTCTGGCATATAATGATATATCCACACCGCGCTTTTTTTTATTGCCTATTACACTTCTGCCAACAATCCATCTTCATTTTCAAGAATTCTTTCATTACTTGTACCGTTAGATTGAGATTAGACGTTTGGATTGGGGAGCTCGGTCGATCTGCTCGTCTTGCATCACAATGCCTATCGTCCCAAGAAATTCAAAGAAACATGTACATGCCTTGCCACCACGCCGCAGTTCGGATAAAATTCCGGCTGTGTACAAAACCCTCTAATTTGGCTGAGGTAAGTTTACAGGTTTGCCAAGTGCAGATTTGCTGTGGGCCGTTGGGAAGGTCCACTTCTGACAGTTGAACAAGACTCGATGTCACAATTGAGTCGAGTGAATGACTACAAGAGGCACTCGAAATAATAATACGCTTCTATCTTAATCGAGAGGATCCTCCTAATAAGGCTATCCGACAATGAGATTATAATTCGTCATGCCACCAGGCTATTGCTATTCTCACAATCTCACACAAATTATTCCAACCGGTTTGCACTGAAATGAATAGTGAACCTTGCGGTTGCACATAGCAGATCCAAGTCTCGAATCCAAATTCTGCTACATATTCGATAATTAGTCCGAAAAATCGTTCTACTTCAATTGTTCAGCCTTTTATCGGACAAGTGTTGCTTTATCATTCGCATATTAGTTTATTATAATTTAAATAATGATACAGAGCTGCTCATATTGAGTTGGCAGAAAACTTACAAAATTCAGGAGGTAAGTCTTAAGCAAGCAACACATACATTACTAGGCGATAAATTAATTACTAAATGTACATAGGTACTTCCTTATTGTTAAGCTCATCTGCACTCGACTATGTATAAGTCCATTTGATTATGCAGCCCATCCTGTATTTCACAAACGAGCCAACCCGCCCTCGCCCAACGGAATGGAAGAAGGCGGATAGAAAATAACCCAGATAATGCTTAATTGCTTGTTGAACAACTAGCACTAACACAAAAGGCATAGAGGCTTCAATTGAAACCATAGCCAAGGCGTGGAACATGTAAGCGTAAGCTGTAGTGCTCATGTAAGAATGTCCAAACAATAGCTGCCGTCCACCACACAAAATGAAGTGGAGAAACAGCCGATTGAAGAATGAATTATTCATCTCCCACCTTCACGTCGTCAATCTGAGGAATGAAAAAAGCATTTAGGAATCTATTCAGGAATGAGCCGAGAGGCTAAAGGACAGCAGACAAGACAAGACAGAACATTGTTGCAAATTATAATCAACAACATCATTATTAATATTATAATTCTATCAGGGAGATTGTCTGCAGCCAACTTCAGTATGGAATTTCTCCTTTGATATCTCATCACGTCAAACAGAAAAGGTCAAAATATGAATGCAAATTCAGGATTATGGTTTATGGAAGGACATAGGAATGCGCTGCAATGTCCAATCCATATTTACTTGCATTTCAGCTTGAGTCAGTCGAGATTATAACGATTCAATTAGAGAGCTGTAGCGTATGATCCACTGTACAACATGACCTAAGGCTTAAGGCATGCACTAACCTAAAAATCAGTAAACCAACCGTAGCCTTATGCTCGGATTAAGGAGTGTCATCATCGGTGTATTTAAAGCCTTGATCAGACCTGGTGCCCTGACCTAGAACCTTCCCGGCCAGAAATAACGCAAAATTAAATCCAGCGGAGCGCGAACAAACGTTTCAATAGCCGTAGTCTACATGAAAAATTGATTGGGTGTCGAATGAATCCAAAATTACAAACCCGATCAAAGGCTATAAGCAAATGTTTTTAAATGTGCCAAGAATGAACTATTGAAGTATTCCAACGCGCACCAGCCTGGGCTTTGGTACATTAGACATTACATCAAGCCGAGTCATAAATTATAATTGTGTGATGTAACAAGTTGAGATAATTTTGAGGCCGAGTGAGCTTTGTTGTTTCCTTCCACCAAAATTCCATACCATATTAGATTATCATATCTGAGGAATAGGTTCTTCTTCCAACTCGGAACAATTGTCCGGCCCAGCACTTAAACTTGAGTTTGAAATGGAAAAATTATATTTTTGTGAAAGAGAAAAAACGTCTCTGGAATTCCTCATGTGCCACAGACCAAAAAAGTGTTTTCACATGACAGAAGGGATCTGGGCTGGTTCCCTTGAGGTTCTCTTATCTGTCCATCCCGGCTCAAGGTCCGGACCTCAAGAGTTCCAAATAAGGACACTATAAGAGGAGATTATGCAGAGTCAAAGGTGAAGTATTCCTTCATCCTCGCTCAGCCTCCTTCCCTCAAGAATGGGCATGTCACACACACTTGGCCACATTATGCATCTCCACATCTACAATTACCACCGTCTTCCAGGCCTTCGTCCTTCCACTCTCGCCTTACAGCCAACTTCCTTCTGTCTGTCACACTCCACTTTATTGGGTACAAATTACTCACAAGTTTACCCAAAATAAATAGGACACAATTATGCAGGTAATTTCAAAATATAAATTATGGCATGGCAGTGCTAATGGAATAGAGTAAGTCGTTTATGGTTGTTATGGTACTTGGATTCACATAGTTTTACTACCATGAATTTCGCTTCAAATAAGGCATGCATTCCGTATTTACCAGTTCTGAATAATTTGAGAGGAATTTGTGCATAAAAAGCCGATTAACCGGCGTAATACGGCTATATTGCGAATTCGTATTAAATAACGCAGGGTTTGACAGATAGTTGTGCAAGCCAACGCAAGCCTGTCCATTGGGATCTAGAAAATACAGTAAAGCCTGAAATCCTTCGTGCCCTGCCCGTAAAGTGTCGTGAACTTGATGTGTACAATTCCTTGCTCCGAATTGGCCGAATTTGTCCACGCCGTGATTGCTGTTGTTGGCTAAAACGCTTAACTCATAAACACCGTAAAATAATGAGCTGATGAAGTCGATTAAATTCCAATACAAGGGAGAGCTTTTAAAAAAATGCGTTAATATTGAAAATTTTCCCAAATCTTTATTTGAGAGTGAGCCCTTAATTACTACATTCTTGAAGTCTCATTTTTCCCAAAGTGTTTTATTTCCTCTTTTTTCCATTAAGGACACAAATACAGTCCCTTGGTCCCTTGACTGAGAATATCGCATTCCAGAACCTGTCTCTTGTCTCTTCTTGAATGACCAAATTCCCACATATGGATGTAGTGGAGGGAGATAGAGAATCGTGGACGCAAGGCAGTGAGGCTGATGAAGAAAATGGCTCGGTGGCCGATAATAGACTACACCGTCCTGTCTCTCTGTCAATTGTCCCATGACTTGACACTTTGAGATATTACACTCCAACTCATCCATTAACCCTTAAGTGCTCAGGATGCAGTTGGAGGCTCAGGCATGATAGCCCTTCACTTCCAGGCATTACAACAAGTCTAACCACGCTACTTTTCCATCTTAACCGACTTGGTAATCGTCGTATTAGCAAACAAGTGACTGAATATTGGGAATTCAACCGAAACATCAGCACTGCGCTCAATAAATTCGCTATATCGCACACAATAGAACCGATCCCGAAAGCGGGGAGCTTTCGCTACTGCTAACTAAAGATCACCTAACCGAACCATAATAACCTCACCCCAGGTAAAATCTGAAGTAAACTCCGAAAATAATATGTAACAGAATACAGTCACTTAGACCAGAAATTGTCTAACTGAATATTTTTAAGCTTTCACCCAGGATGTGGAACAATATATATTGTACGTATTGAGGACCTTTTTATGCGCTACTTAAGAAAATCATGTTTTGCCCTCATATTGAAGCATAAATCTTCAAACGGTGCGGGTTTCTACTTTGAAGTATACGCCGTTCATCGTCAGAATTATTTTTGAAACCATTTTTTTAAAAGCATGGGGCATCGTTGTAGGTGAAGCAAATATTAATTTTAATTGCAAAATGTGACGCTTAGGTCACTTTTGCGACAATGTAGTACACTTTGTTGCTTTTGTCAAGAAATATGGTTTCTACTGGATTAAAGTATTCAACACGCGATACAGGTACAGGACCTATAAGCTAAGAAGAAACCTTTGAAAGAGTGTCTTGTGTATGTTGGGCCTACCTTTGAGGGGAGACTTGGTAGCAGCCTCAATGAGCCCACTTAAAAGCTGTCCAGACTTGGGTTCTTCTGCCAAGCCTGCACTGAAGGCTGCAAGAGCATCCGAATGTTTTCCAAGGCACTGCAGTGCAACTCCTTGTCGATAGTAGGCCTGAAGGGATTGAAAAAAGTTAAATTACATTTGAGGATAGGAAAGGGGCTTGATGGTGAATTACAGAGGAATGTTTATATGGCTTTCCACTTTTTATCTCCTTACACTCATCGTTCCACAAAAAATAAAATTGGGAACTCTCTCCAGTCAGCACAGACCTCTGCTTGTTTGTAGCAGTTCGGATTAATGATGGACCCTTGGGTAACATTATTGACCTGATTCCAGGATTTATATGAAACGGATTCTGCCCCAGCATAGAGCGCATATCCGCTTCTGCCCTTGCGCAAAAACCAGGCTATTGAATTGCGCTGGGTAAAATGTTTAGGAATATCCAAATTACAACTTCATCGGCAATACCCATTACGCATCGACGGAAAATCAATCGGGCAAACCCTCATAAAATGTTAAACAAAAAAATATGAAGTTAACAAGAGTGGAACCACGAAAAAAGGAAATGGAAAGAACAAACAGAACCAAGTGGAGACTTGAAGGAGAGCAATTACTGTACAATTTACTTTCTTTGGCTAAACCATCGTACCGAAAAATTTGTGTGGTTATCTCACATTATTATCTCAAATCTTGCACTCTTTCACACACAAAAGAAACAAATTATTTATCATTATTCCAGAACAAGAAATATGAGGCGAATGGAATTAGCAGGAGCATAACAACATAGAAATACAGGACGAGCAAGATTTCAAATTCCAAACCCAAAAATATTCTTCCGTGTTCGGAGTGTGTGAAGCCTACCTTTGCCCATTTGGGATTGAGATCACGGGCTTTGAGAGCGTCCTGCAGGGCCTTTGAGAACTGGCCCATTTTGATGTAGGCGGCGGACCGGTTGGAGTAGAGGATGTGGTTATTCGGATCAATTTTAAGAGCTTCGCAGTAGAGCCGAATGGCTCCGGGATAGTCACCCGTCGAACAGGACACGTTGGACTGACGCACAATGTCAAGGAACACTTGGCGACGGGAGGTCATCAGGCCGCCTTTTTTGGGAGTTGTGGTCGTCGTGCCGGTTGTGGCTGTGGACGAAGACGTAGCGGTGGACCTGGACATTCCGGCTGAGGAACCAGGTGCTTCTGATTCAGCCTAAAACAAACACAAAACGCTTAATTAGTCATCATAGTAGAATACTTTAAATTGACTCTATTTTCCCAATTTGTTCCTTTCATCGCAGTTTTGACTTTTGACGTATTATTGTGAACTTATATTTCCTTAATTCTCAATTTCAATGTCTGATATTGACTCTCTTTGATAATCAATTCTCAGCTCCTAATTTCCTACTTTGATTTGTGCATTGCATTTCTCCCAACTAATAAGCAAAGCAGAAACAGACGGCTTTTTTTGTACTTATTCCACGTCCGCGCAAAATCTTGCACTGTAGCATTGTATATTGTATAGCTACATATATTTAGTACAGTACTAAAATAATATAAAGCATAGATTATGAGGCATTCTCCAGTTCCATTTTAACTAGGTACACCATGAGCTTGCAAACATTATTCGACTCTTCAGCGCCTATGTGTAGAAGATTAAACTGAAAATAGTGGAACATGTGTTTGTTGGTTTAATAGGCAGGAAATAAGGATGCCGTTTGTTTTTGTCCAGAAAATCTGGATTGAAAAAAACGGTGTAAGTTGAAATTAGGTGTGGAATTGATTCAGGACTGTCCGTGTGTGCCTATTGGGTCGGCCTGTCCAGTTCCCAAGTCCAGAGCCTGTGTTGAGCGGAGTGGAGGCAATTAGTTGAAGAAATGCTGGTTCGAGATAAGAGGGACAAGAATCAAAAAGGGAGTTGTTACCGAAGAAGACGAGGAAGAAAAACCGGCTGCATAATAAAAGTACAAGAGCCAGAAGTGGATTACACTACACGATTACATTACAACCAACAATACACTTTTCCCACATATCCCAGTAATCCTATCCCATCACTAATCTTCGCACCACTCCGATCGGCCAACGCATTCCTACTAATGTATTTAGTTTGGTAGACCAGTTGGGCCTGGAACGCCTTCCAGGGTTCAGCTTACAAATCGCCACTTTGACTCCATTCCTTGGTTTAGAATTTAGAATCTCTATTCCGGTCTATGTTGTATGTTATGTAGGCACATACATTTATTACCAGAAAATCTGTTACAAGCTGTTAATCTTTGTATTTTTACAGTTCTTCCACCTTGATTTCCATAATTAGATTCACATTCCGAAATACGTTTTCCAATCAAAATTGAAATCTCAACTGAAATGTTGAGTCGGTGTTCAATATTTAATCCCATTTCAGAGTCAGTTTGTTCTTTTCATCTACGGATCTGTTTCCTACTCAATTCAAATCCTTTCTGGTTGTAATTAGTTCCTATAACCGTAATAGTAATTGCACTGTCATCCCTTTATTTTATTTCCTGTTCGCACTGCTCACTGCACGGAGTACAATGTATGCTGGCATTAACGGTGTGTTCTTGATATATCTAAGCTCTAGTTGTCTTACGTTCAGGTTTGCAAATTACCATTGAAAAATTCACTTATGGAGATATTTTGTAAAATTGTTATACGAACAAATTAAGGAATTGCTGTCAGTTTATTCTGCTCTGCAGTGAAACTCATCACGTACACCACCCTATGCTAATAATAAAGTAGCCTATCACCTATGCCTTGTATAATTTGTACGTTTGAACAAGAGACCGTTCTACGCTCAAACTACTTTTTTCAGGTCCGCTCAATTACAGGTGAGTCCTCTGCCTTTATATTTCACCAAGTTGGAGGAGATAAGGCATGAATTATTTAAATCCACTATTCCGACTTGACGGAGTGGCCAGTGGTGCGGCGTAGAATGAATGTGTTATGTCTTGGTGATGGAGGTACACACAATGGGAGTCTGTCTCAATAAATACGGGTTCCTCGCCGAGTTAGTTCCAGCGAGGGACAGGATGGCCAAAGGAAACTCATCAGGATTTATAATGACCCATTCACAACCAGCCTCCTGTCAACAGGTCCGGGCTTGGACGGGATGGCAAATTTGTCATTTGCAACTTCACACCATCTGCTCATTGAGGATCCGCATTCGCATATATTAAATCCCATTCCACGCCATGCCACCCAACCTTAGTCCAAGCCCATCTAACGCAGCAGATTTGCCAGGGCTCGGCAAAATACTCAGACAAATATTTTCAAAGTCAAAAAGGGTCAAAATATAAAATACTACGGCTATCAATCAATCAATCAATGAGTTTATTGTCCGATAGAATGGCCATAGCCCTTACAGACACACGTAGTAAGTAATACATAACTACGTAAAATAATTTTAGATTAATATTAGTGTAATGTTAAATCATAAATCATGATAAAACTAGTAGTAACTAGTAACTAAGATCTTAATTAAACCTTAATTATCAACCTTAATTATAAAACTTAATTATACACCTTAATCATAAATCGAAACCTTAAAAATAAACCTTAATTAATCCTCACTCATTTCACCTAAATAGTAAAGCCTTCTTGTTAAAGCGCAGTTAAAAAAATAGCTTAATTTCAAAGAGTCGCATAAGTCCAGGTTATTTAGCATACTTAAGTACTTAGTGCTAGAGTTTGCAGCATGACTAAAGGAACTCATATTGTACAAATACTTATTTCTTTCAACCGAGTAATGTGGACAGTTGAACATTATATGAAACACATCCTCACTTTGCCTTCCGCATAATTGACATTTGTCATTACATACATTTTCGTAAAAAAATTCTAAGCTTTGGAGTCTTGCAACTTTTCCTTTATGTGTCACGTGAGATACACCTAATTTTAACTGCAAAATTAGCTGTTTAATACGCCATGGAGAATCAGTATTTAAATAAGGCTCTTTTAGACAGTGAGTTTTGTTAAGGCTATAGATACGACACAGGGAGTTGGAATTTTTCATGTCAACGATATCAGTGCTTATTGAGTCTCTTTCTATTGTACTTAGTAATGTGTTGATTAACTTAAGTTTAGAGCTAAGTGACAGTAAATCTTCATCTTCTAAGTTCAGCACAACTGAACATCCCCATTTCTTGCATAACGAATAATTTTAAAATTGTGTTTGCCAGTGATATTGGCCTATAATTTATAGGCAATGTTGGGTCTAGTTTTTTATACAA
>JAQFXY010000065.1:0-71713 GCA_034693865.1 Ceratophysella sigillata
GGATTCGCACTCACGGGAAATTTCGTTCGCACTCATGGGAATCGCGTTCACGGGAATCGCGTTCACGCAGATCCCCCTTTATTGTGACCGGAAAAGTCACGATAAGGCGTTATTCGTGGGTTTGCTATTGATTCAAATGACTATGGGCAAAGTTGGATAAACGTATTATTTCATGAGACGAAGGCATATGGAATGAAAAATGGCGGAATGGGTTGCGCACCCAGTTCATGACAAAACGTAGCGTACAAAATGTAGCAGGGCAGAATACTGTAGAATGTATGTGTTATTTAAAGCTGGAAATTGTACATTACATACCATATTTACAAAGCTGCCCACAGAAAGTGAACTTTGCGTCGTATCAAGCCAAATTGCTATCATAAGCCACCTGAAACATTTTCGTGAAGGCTTTGGCCATTGTATTTTTATGGTTTTAACCGTATCATTCATGATATAATCAATACGAGATTGCCTAAACAGTTACCCAAGTGAAGCATTAGCCAGTGATTATTTCAACTATTTGCGCCGTATTATATTGTAAAACGTGACAATTAAATAATTTCCTTGAAAACTAAGATTAATTATATTATAATACCTAATTACATTCTTGAAAAAAGTCAAACTGGTAACTTTGGCCTTAGGTTTTAGATTTAAACTGATATGCTTGTAGCTTCGAAAACAAGCTGAAGCCGAAATATCCGGATTTGCAGTGTACAAATTCTCGATAAGCTTTCCCGTTATCGGATAGCACGCTGTGCGAAACGACATTATTCGGTTGCTTAAAGTACACTAGCGTCTTTGAGATTTTTCTAGCGATGCGATGAGTTTTTCCGTAGGGTTTTGTCGGTTTGCAAACTTCCCAATCGACAAACATTTATATTTAGACGCCCTTAAATATTCACTAGCAGCCGAATGGAAAAAGTAATATCAAATAAAGTCGTGTTTTTTTCAAAGCCTTTTTATATTATATGCATTAAGTAATACTGCGTCGTGTATATACTGTGGGTCCTAGTCATTATTATTATGGTTATTACGGCTCTCACTGCCCTATTCAGTCAGGATGGTGGTATGGTAGTGGCGGTAGGTAGGGCATTTTTCCATAAAAGCGTTCCTACTTCAACTCCTCAATTTGGTAAATTATCCAATCTAATCGAGACAGAGAGGGAGGTCGAGGCAGTGATGGAGTTCTTTTTTCCCCATTCCGCTCTATCTGATCCTTAACTACCGGTCTTGTAATATTTAAATAGGCATATGTGCGCATGCACAGGGGAACCCGGGAATTCCGTTCTTATATTCCACCAAGCAAATAAGTTTTGAATAATGGTAGGAAGGGACATAGTTTGCTGAATTATTTATGAAACTTAGTATTTATAAAATATTTATAAAAATCCTTATATACCCTTGGATTACGGTTAGAAATTACTTGAAAGACAGTTATAAAAATTACAGGCAATGTACGGCGTGACCTTGTTGTCTGACTTTCATGAATGTTTTCGTTTCATTTCCATATAAGGAGAAAAAATTGG
This sequence comes from Ceratophysella sigillata, assembly GCA_034693865.1. Taxonomy (NCBI): domain Eukaryota; kingdom Metazoa; phylum Arthropoda; class Collembola; order Poduromorpha; family Hypogastruridae; genus Ceratophysella; species Ceratophysella sigillata. The sequence continues at coordinate 1,524 of JAQFXY010000065.1, forward strand.
AAAATCTGCACTTCAAACCAATAAAAACAATTTAATATTGAAATTAACGTAACGCATTTTGAATTTTGTGTTCAGAAATCTTAACTAGAATGGAGGAAATTGAATTTAATCCCTTTGCTTGCAAGTTTCGCTTTGGTAATATCAGTTGCACCATGAAATTGTTTAAAGCTTTTTATTTCGCAACTCAAAAAAACAATTTAGTTCTTAGTACTTATATCGGGGAATTAATTTAATTGAAAATCCTTGAATTAACATAAACTGTTGTTGAGTGAGATATTAAATATTCAACTGCAATTTGTTTCAAATTACCAGGACCGATTATTGTCCTGCTAGTAGTCTCAATAATACGGCTAGAAGCACAATAGTTAGAAAACAAACACTTTTTTGTAGCGCAGCGTATTCCAAATTCGCAATTATTAAATTATTTTAATGTATCCATGAATTTTCGGGCATTAACAGCACGTAGTCCGTAGTGCATGCAATTAATTTTTTTAGAGTCTTGAATTTTTCTAAGCTTTTCCTCATACTGGCATTGTTTGTGCGTTGGCATATTTTGTTAATATTAATAGTTTGATACATAAAAATATGTATGAATATTTTCAGGACGAGACAACCCACATGCACAAAAGATCTGCGGAATTGTGCTGCTTCAGCGTATTGTCTTGACCATAAAACTGCTTAACAGGATAGTTGACTTGATCAATCATCAATCCCAGCCTGGCTCCTTGAAAAGATTATTATTTGCCTCATTAGCACCAAAGCACTCCTGTCATAACACCTTGGTGCTAACTGAGACACAATGAGATTTAGCACGGAAGCACTGTCCACTTCCAAAATAAAAATAGTATCTCACTAATCCCAAACATTATCAAATGTAATAAATCAGACATACTTTGCAGTACTTACATCACTACTATTTCAGCCCATTCTTACTCGGTGCTTCATTAGTTTTTCCCAAAGTGTTATACCGTGCAACACGAAAAGTATTAATAAGGCAGTGGAACCTTATATAATCCGAATTGAATGCGTTCCATAGTCCTATTGTTCATCACGAATATAATTGTAATCAGTGAGTAGGCCTACCTTAACAAATGCGGACGACTAGCAGCCGAGATGAAGAGATAAAAGATGAATAATAACCTTATTGCATTAGATCTGACATTTTGTAGCGTAGGGCTCTAAACTTCTAGTGCTTACGTTCTCAGCCGAGTCCAACGTCAAATTAGAAGGTAAAATGAAGTAAAAAGTTTTCCGGTGCAGCTCGAAATAGCGGCGTAAATTAACAAGTAGGCTCGAGAAGGTTGGGCCTAGTGATTATGATTTAATACTTCAACTTACTCGGAGTATTTTCAAAAATAGATGCCCTCTCATCTCACACTAATTCCATTTCTTCTCCGTTTCCACTTACGACTCATTCATTACCATTACTTCTTTGTAGGGAAAAAACAGAAATGAATGGATTTCTTTTCCTAATATGACAAGCTTCACAGGGATCTTCAAGTCCACTTGCTGCATTGAGATTTTTTGAACAAAAAATAATGTAATTATCCAGAAGTTCGAAAGTATAAAAGGTTTTATAGAATAATTACAATGTCGATTACGTGTGAATCCGGCTGCTTAATAAAATGAAAATCTAATGAAAGTACATATGGTTCTAAAAGGTGTGAGGACCACAGCCTGGGTCGGGCATTCAGTCCATATATTGGAATTTTGAGCATGTGTGAAAACAGTTGCATGTTGCATGTCAGCTGAAGAATGAACATGATATATTTATTAAAAAGCACTATCAGCCCATTATTACCATATTTCTCGTAAGATTTCTCGTTTTTATTACCTACTCGTTCCTACCCACGACAAGAGGGAAGAAACGATCCAAGAAATTTTGCACTGGCTCTGTTCTTGCTTGGAATGATCATCCAATCTGAAATGCAAATGGAGCAAACGGAGTTCTAGTTCCAGAGTCACTACAGTTAAGTTTCCACATAAATATTCATAATGGAGAAGGTTGGGAAAAAAGAGAGACATCATGGTGGATCAAAGGGATGCCGATTCGGCTGTGGAACTGCCGCTGGCCCACACTCTTCATAAAAGGTAAAAGGTGAGAAGAAATATATATATTTCCATGTTCTGAGCTGGATTCAAGCCAGCGATGAAAGGCTCTTCATGCATTTCAAACCCTCCAAGCCCTCTCTTCTCTGTAAACGCATTATTATTACAATTTGAGGAAAAAGGAAGGTACACTAAAATTGTGCATTAAATGGATAATACAATTGTTGAGCATTCACATACAAATAGGATCTTTTCCTCCTGTGTCTAATCTCGCACGAGCTCTGTCCCAACTCCAACCTGGCCTGGCTTGGCTTTCACATTTATGACTATTATCCATTGTTAGCGGCTTTGGAGAGCCTTACAAATCAATAGAGGCTAAGGTTTCTGCTATTATTCCCACTGGAAACACTAGTACGGCTCTACACGGAAGAACAATATTATTGAATGCGGTAGGCCAGTGGCTGTGGATAAGTATCACTTTTCCAAACGTCCATTGTTGTGTTTTGAGCTCAGCCTGCCTGGACGGACCTTACCGAGCTGCTGCATAATTCCCAGCTATTCATTTGACATGTTCGAGGCAATGCTATTAACCCACAAACCACTTTAGGCAGATTACAAGAAGGATCTTTGAGGGATTCGTAATGGGCTCCGGCTGGAAGCTCCTAGTCAATTGACTCTTTGACTCAATTGCTTCTTTTTCAAACTCGATAGGGAAATTCGGCCTGCGGCAGCACAAGGCCAGCACGTCCAGCTTTGGATTTTGACTTTTTCACTTAGTACCTACCTATTGAGTCTAAATCAAAACATGATCAATAAGATGTTAATTCCAAATTTAAAAAATTTAATTGTGAACCGAAGCCAACAGAACGATTTAAACAAACAACTTTGAATTCGGTTGCACTATCAATTTCTTACATTTTCAAATTTTATATAATGCTTAGATACTTCGTTCAATAACGCTATCCCAATTTCCCTTTGCCAGCTTATACCATTCAAAATGATGTTACCTAATTATTGTTTTTTTTGTATGTATTGGTCGTGAGGACGCACAAACAGACAGGATCAGTCTCTTCTGGTGTAAAAGGTGAAGCAAATGACGTGGAGTTCATGAAAGCCTTTGAAAGTATAATCTGGGCTGATGCCCGTGAACAACTTCAATGACAGGTCATGGAGGGCTGGGACCAGGGTCAGAATTTTGAATTATATTATATACATGGAAGCCGAAAATTGTGACGAAGGCCTTTTTCTATTCAGCTTGTACGTACCATTATTGATGTTTCTGATGTCAACGACTTTGCATTGCTAGAGCGTGCCCTAGATTCAGCTTACTCTTCGTACATCGATGTGAGCGCGTTTCAAATAACTTTTCGTTTGGCCTTGGTCAACACTAAGATTTCAGTTAGCCTGAATTTAGATTTAATGGCAGTTTAATCCTTGAGCATGTCGAGCTTAATCATTCTGTGGTGCTTGCTTCAGAAGGTTACTTTTCTTCGTGTCCTGATTGGTTCTGCGGACTTCTTCTTGTGAAGCGCATTTTACGAATTGATTCGGTAAATAACATTTGTAAAAATGGAAAATGAGCGGGATGACCGATGTAAAATGTGAAAATGTATTGAGGCAACCAAAATCTGATGAGCTAAGCTCCTGAACAGAATTCATAACTTACAACTCACTATTTTCACTTATAACGAGCATATTTTTCATGGCGTTGAGCATGCATTTGTGAATGCATGTAACTTCCATTCTTCCAGAAGCTTTTATTCTGCTTCTGATGTAGTTATTCTAAATTCAGTATTTACGGGCTCTATACATATTTCCGTATACGTTGCAACCAGTTTGGTAACACAGATCAGTGCTTGGCACTGAGTCGTGGGCCATCGAGTCTAATTTAAATCATACAGCTTATGAAGACAATATAATTTACAATTTTGGCTGACCAGAGCCTATTGACGCATGCATGGTGCTCTACGTACAAGTAACATGTACATGTATATTCAAGTTGAAGCCAAGCTTGTCTATAGAGGGAAATTGCGGGACGGAAACGATCAATTAGAGTCAGCGAGTAAGAAAACGGATGAAGACACTCAATTCCGACTCTCATTGACATAACGAAACGAAACGTAGTCCATAACTCAAACTCACTTTCTGGGAAGGAAAGGGTAGGCCAGTAATAATAACATTACAGGTCTCCACAACAAGGATTAGTGAAGGCAAGAAGAAGAGGCTGGGCTGAAGTTGAAGGTGAAGTTATGGTTTGACTTCATGCTTTGGGGAAATATTACTAAAATTGTATTATCCAGCCACTTGTTAACTACAGCCAAACACTTTTTATTCAAAAGTGATAGTGAGTGAGTGAGACGATCCGTCTGTCAGCCTCATGATCATCATCGTGTTACGTAGTAGATGATACGGGTTTTGCGTACAAAATAGGAAAAACATTTTCAGAGTCCAATTCTCATTTGCTGCTGTAGTAGAGTTACTTGAATTTTACAGAATATATATCCTAAGCTTCCACGTAGTACATGTTTGCAAAATATAACATAGCGAAAAGTACATTATAAATAAGGTACATAGACGAAAACACCTGAAAATGGATTATTTCAGTTTGAATGCGCCAACTCTGGAAGATATTGCATGCTGAATAGGCATGCCTTCACTTTGCATAATCCCGTAATAGCAGGGAACTAGGAGCACAGCCAATGCTACGACATGTAGCTACTCTGGAAAATGGAATGAAAAGGAACCTTGAAGCCGTCATCAACATCCCATGCCTATTTATTTGATGTTGAAATAGTGACTGTCATTTTTTAACATGTTAATCTCAACTCAAGTATACTCTACCGAGAGGAAATCATAAATTTGTAAATTTTCGCTTCCGAAAAGCGTGAAAAAATCATTTTTCATTGGGATAATATTCAGACAGACTCACACCTTCCCTTTTATTCATTCTGACTTGAAAGGTTGGTTAGTTCTGCTTTCGACTGTGCCTCATTCATCTAGCCTGGGCACACCGCTACACGAACAATTCTCTACTTGTGTACGAAATGATTTTTACAGTAAGCCACATGTTACCGTCTCTCTCCTTCTATTGCGAAGTATACCATTAAATATTTCAGTCCTCGGATGAAACTCTTTTTCAATATTTGATAAAGCACAGAACACAGAACTGAACTTAACGACTTTTTCCATTGCATTAGTGCGGAGAAAAGCTCCGCATTTGTACCGCACATGGATATACGCTGAATACTTGGTTGTAAACGCAATTGATTCACAACCTTTGCACTGAACAGGTTTGTATGTGGTGTGGCCGCCGGAACCGCTGTAAATCTTGGTCTAACTTAGACTGGAAACTGTTTAGCTGATACTTTAATTCTGGAAATTCATCGACCAAGCGACCACAGGATATTTGAAATTACAAGTTATTAAAATTACCAAACACATTAAGCGCTACAGTGCGTTGCCTAATTTTGGGTTCATGCGAATGGTTTCATTGTATTATTCAATTCAATGAGTTGATTTTCGTGTTCGATTTTTGGCATTGGACCTGAATATAATTAGTAAAACATTTAAATATATGCGATTACTCTTGAGCATTTCGGAATAAAGCACGCTAACATATAGGCACACATAACACCCAATGTATCAAAATAATGTACACGTAGTCTATTTTTTGCATTGTTAGAACCCAAACCATCTGTTTTGTGCCGTCAGCAGGGTAAGTAGTCTCGGTGTGCCTCTGCTTTTCCCAAAAACTGAGCACATTTGTGCCAGTTTGTCCTGATGAAAATGCGGGATGAAAGGAGAGGCTGATGATGATGATGATATATTTTTAAGCAGACAAGAGGACTATTATTTTTCCCAACCTCAGAAGTGACATTGGAGCTGATGAGCTCATTTTTTCCCTGGAAGCTGCCTATTGACTGGATAAGGCGAAGGGCCTGAAGAGTGAGGCGAGTCCAATTGAGAAATTCAGTTCTTAATTGACTCCAAGTCAGCTCGGAGTTCCAAGTTCTTTTGAGTCCGAATTGGTTCCGGTTCCTTTGCCAAAATGTGGGCAAGGGACAAAGGAGTCGGAAGGTTAGGCCAGGAGGCTGGCTCATTTGCTTTCCGTACAACCACAATGCACTTGGGAACACGTCAATGTTTCATGAACTCCCTGCTTTTGACCACACAGGAGAATGACTTTCTCCCTCATTGAGCTCACTTCTCAATGACTGCCGAGTTATTATGAAGCCCTTTTTCCAGCCTTTCCTCTCACACTGAATAACAAGTATATTATTTCTCAGTCTATGATCATCATAATGATGCATCTTTTTTGCAGAAAGGCAAGGGAGCAGTTGGGCCCTGGTTCCTGGTTTTTTGAGAGACACAGTACATTGCGTTGTATTTGAATAGCATACACCATATCAGCCATCGACTCAAGGCGATTCCACTGTTGTCAGAATTTCTGTCAAGTTGTATGCTTTTTTGGCAAAAAATAGTGTACACTTTGGAATATTAATTTTCTACAGCAAATGTATGCTGTTAATGGTAATAACACCGGAATATGTTGTCAGAAGCTTCGCTTATATTATTCTTCCATCGCCAACTCGGATCAAAAGATACACGTCAAACTGTGCAAAAGGGCTGACACAATACAATTAATATCAACGACAGAATATTGATTTGTCAATTATTTAAGGCCATTTCTGACCCAAAATGGACATAATGGACCATTTTCAATTGGCTAAATTCAAAACATATACAGACAATACGTAAGTGGAGCTACGTAGTTAGTTCAATGCTTAACTAGCCACAATTTCGTATGATGGACACAGAGTTTGATTTGAAAGTAGTAATTAATTCTGCGTCAATTCAAGTATAATTTGTTAGGGATCACTAAACCTATTCCAATTTTATGTTGTTGAAAATGCTATTATTAGTTGAGGATATGCCGTGTTTGGCCGACGAGCCCTAAGGTGGGTGACTCCCAAGTTAAGGCGTCAAGTTGACGTAAAGCCGTAATATATGGTTTCACGAGAAAGTACCGGTTTTAGCAATAAAACTAATCTGCAATTGAAACCTCTGCAGCTCAACCTAATAAAGTCATTAGAATATGGTGAGGTATTTTACGGCCACGTGAAGTTGCCATCCCTCCTTCTCATTCTTCCTTTGCTCAATTATGAATTATATATTTTTCGTGGAGGGCATTATAATCCTCATCCGCCCACTATTTTATCTCTTACAGTTTTTTTACCTTTGATGGAATCAATACTCCTGAGCAATCTTGCATAAAAAACAGACTCGTTTCTATCCTGAGCCAACTCATTTGAGCTCAACTGGTCCGATGAGCTAAGCGTCTACAGGCATTGTGCGCCTGAGAGTTGCTCCAAAAGTCCTTGCATTTTAGCAATAATCTCTGTTTATCTTTTTTGGTTGACTTTGGGAAAATTTTGATTTGCAGATACACTAATGGATACATGATTTTATGAAATATATTTACGTATCTGGACAACATTTGGTTTCAGCGAACCGTCCAGAGTCGTCCTGTTCGTAAAAATCAATCATTTGAATTATTTTTTTAACTCATTGTAAGCGGCATTTGTTAACCAAATACCATTGACCATTGAAGTTCCCCTAATTACAACCCTAATTGCTCTCCGTGAATTTTATCAATGGAATTGGACTAGCTCTGTGTTGATATACGTAGGTCAGGTTAGGTTTCCGAAAGCATTCCGAAAAAGTTATACCCTGTTACACTCATGACCTTTGAAAAGAGTTGGTGAGTTTTACCTGTCGGGTTTTATTAGTTTACTTTGGCTGAATAGAAATGGACAAATAAATAAATTTTAGCGCTGTAGTTATCAAACGGAGTTGGTGAGCGGAGTTGACACGTGTTTTCCTGATGCGAATTTCTAGATCTGGTTGGCGTATTTCACCTCGCGCGGCGGTTTTGGCCCAACAGTCATGGACTCACTAATCATGGCATGTGAGCATTTATAAATCATGTGGAAATTCGAATGGAAAATGTGTTCTAATAATCGAAATTTGGAAATAGTATTGTGGGAAAGAAATCCGAGATTTACACTAACACCGAAAAATTCATGGGTTATTGCCAACCCTGCCTGTGACTAGCATGATGTAATGCTGTGGTCTCTGTGTCTATTGGAGTGTTGATATCTCGTCAACAGTTCGTTGAGCGATGACTAGAGAAGAGGTCAGAATAATTGGACGAAGAGATCATTGCGGACCTCTCCCAGTCTCTCCATCACTTGGCATAATTAGACAAAATAACATGGTAGTGCTTAGTGCTCAACTTTTTGAGAAAGGAAGAAGTCGTAATTACGAAGAGAAAGAGAGGTCTGCATCTGCTTGGGCCGACTAGTTCTGCTTTAGACGAGACGTGGGATGGAATACCAAATCAGTTGTTTTCAAAAGGCGTCTACGTCTCTCGGCCGAGCCCTATCACCAGATTGATTATAGTAATAACATTGGGGAGCCTACATAGATCCGGCCTCACATGACCGGCAGAGATGCAAAAGTTGGGTGAAGCTTATTGAAATGTAAATTATTCTTCTAATGAGCGGCGGAGCACGAGTGAGTGGAGAGATTATTTAATTATAGTATTAATTCAGGACGGATCTAGGCTCATGACACGACCGGTTGTATTGTTTTCGAGGCTTGCTTGGGTACGCCTGTTCACAGCCGCTAATTTTACTTATGAAATCTTTGATCCATTTCCAAATGGCAATCTCATTTTTTTAAACGGCATTCATTGCATACGTGTTTTGTCTGCTTTTTTTAGTGAGTAAGCTCTTATTGAACATAAAAGATCAGTTAAATTGAAATTCTGTCACCAATTTGCTTTATTAATTTAATTTTGTTTGGAAACTAAATTTTTCTGCGCCTAACAAATCAACCAGATCTCAATAAACTCATTTTTTTTGCTGCTGATTAAATAAGTAATTCAAACACATTTTTCTCAAAACTATACGTTTGTGGTGCGTCCCAACCCAACATAATATATTTATGTTTTCATTAAAGCTGGAGCTAGAAACGCACTGGAAATGAAAAAACCCAAATTATTTTACTCCCTCGCCAATACGTACGTTAAAAAAAATACGTTCATTTATATTTTTTATTTAATAGAAAGACAAACTTTCAAATGAACGCCGTACATTCGTAACATATAGAACCTAAATATTTTTTAAAAATCTAAATACTATTGAAGCATTGTGTATACTAATCTTAAGAATCTTCTCAGGATTCGACGAAATAATTTTTTAAATAATTATACTCATTTAGTTGTTGAATAGCAAATTAAATGGGCGAATTTTTCCATGCTTTTGTATAGTATATCACTTGTCGAACAAAGTTATAAGCATTTTAACATAAATCCATTAATGAGATTATGCGAGATTAGAAACATGAATAATCCCAAACATATTCCACTAACAATTGATAGTGACTCTTAATACATAATAGTTCCACTATAACTTGCTAATAAATACATTTATTGACGTTAAATCTATTTTAAATAATTCTGTGGAAATGAGATAATCTACAAATTTGAACGGAAATGACTTAGACAGTCTGTATTTACAACACTACTGTCCGATATAGCATTTTCAAATAAAATTAGCAAATAGACAGGGCATACAAAGTGTTACAAAATCCTGGCTACTAATCACTCGGCTCAATCTGCATTTAGTTCTCTACACGTATGCATTATCATGACTATACCCTGCATTGTTCTAGAGTGAATGGGTCTGGCTGGGATGAGCCTGGAACTAAATGCCAAGTTCCCTCAAGGTGAGATGTGAGGATTTGGATTTTAATCTTGCTAATCCCATGTGATGACTGTTGAGGATCAAACCATTAGAGTCTCATCTTCCCTTGTCCCTCCTGTCCATTTCCCAAACTAATTAACGAGTCATTAATCAAGTAATCAAGGTGCGGACGAGACTGAAATGTAATTACAATCTCCGTTCTTCCCTCTTCAGCCGACACTCAAATTAACCATTAACCTGTCCCAATGGAGCCTACTTCCATTCCCATGCCACCTTCGACGTTTTGACGCTCCTACGGACACTGGAAGCCATTATGCGGATAATTATCGAGTTCGGAACGTTGAGCTAAACGAGAAGGGGATCATTCCCAGTCAACTCAGCTCCATCAGCTCAAACATCATGGCGGACTAGGAAGGAGTTTTTGGTCTGGCTAACCTATACACCATTGTTATAGCTCTTTCAGAATCCTCCTTAGCCCATTAAGCGTCTTAAAATATTACCTAGATATAATGTCTTTCTTTTTTTAAATCCATCGTTAACGTTGGGTTTTAGACTTAATAAAGTGAGTGGAGGTAATGCTTAAAGTAAGTACCATGGAATAGGGATGATAAACGCATTCGTTATACGGAATATATTTATTATATCATAACTTCATGGATGCATTATTCTATGTCGAGGCTCCAGTACTTGTGCTCGCGGAACAAATCAACTCCAAATCACGATAAGAGCTTTACGTTTAGCGTGGACAGAATCATCGATTTGGTGTATTCTACCGAAGAGTGAAAATTTCTGCATTGGAATCATTTGGTGAAAGGTGAAAGTAGAGCAGCCGACAAGACGGCTTATACATGCGTTAGGAACGGAACGTGCATTGCAAACTCATTATGGTATCAGGCCAGGTTTGCAGCTTATGTAATCCAATAATTTCAACTCCACCTTGTAATTAATAATTTAGATAAAATCGAGGCTAATTCCTGTGGCCTCCTAGGATACTGTTGAGGATTTTGGATATTAATTTTTCTAAATTCTTATTGTTCCGGACTCCGACATGAGCCCATCTCTGACACCAGCTAATACTTTGGTGTCTGACTGATTGTTCCCACTTTGGACTCGGAGCTTGGTAATTTTGAGTTTGAGCCCAAGAAGCCGGTGTGAGCTCGAGATTAGGTAACTATATTTTTTCTAAAAATCGGCTGGCCACCCAAGTGAAGTGGAAGTGGCTGTAGGCCACCCAAATGACGGGCATTTTCCCAAAGGCAAAAAAAGAGCTTGGATCTCCCAAAGTCCTGTGGAAGCAGGGTAGAGGAAGGAGGAAAGTGGACGGGCGTATGAGGAGAAAAAACACTAAATAGACACTAATGAGGTTGGTTGAGGGTTTGGAGAGAGCGTCTGGGTCGTTGGTTCGGAGTCCGAGTCTGGGCTGAGCCAATGGGAAACTCAGGCTCCGCCCGTCTCCTTCGGAGGGCGGCCTCTTCTTGCCTCAATTGACCTGTCAAACCTTCCTAACCGCTCCTCACTCCATGCCGTGCTCATGGGCCTCACTGCAAGCCCAGGCTTCGGATGCACAAGAGGCAGAGAGAGCTGTGGTGCGGCTGCTGGTCCAGAAAACGTCCTTCCTTCGCCTAACCTTTCCTCCTGTCCCCTCGCCTCATCTTCCACACGAGAAGTATTGGGACAAGGCTTATCTGGCCTGAGAACCAATTAGGCGGCGCAGAAGAGCCGAGCAACCCTTGGACGCCTGTCACCACTTCCACTCACTCTCCCGCCACCCGTCACCCAGATCAGTTGTCAGGCCTTCTCGACCTCTGGGCTTCTGCAGCCCGAGAAAAACCGCTTCCGAATCCTCAGGCTCCTTGGGTGAGTCTGAGTGTGCAAAACCTTGTTGCCTGTGTTCATGCACAGTGCCTTCAATCCTCTCGATAGTCTTCTTCAAGTGCTGGCAGGGAGTAGCCAAGGATTTCAAGATTGAAAATAGTACAAAAAATAGAGTTACATCAAAATTCCAAGTCATTTCCCGGATGAAATATTTTTTTTTGCCAGGAGGCATCACCCATTCAACACTCAAATCCGTGACACGGTTCACTTGAACTTGAAACTTGTGAAGGAGGAAAAATATCACACTTGGGTCCCCGAGCAGAAGCGGTTGGTACCTATTGGTTGTGGTTCAAGTGACGTGAGTGACAAGGAGACTACTGGGCTTCCTTTTTTGTTACTGTGATGAGGTTGCAAAGAAAATTCAATTTGGACTACTCCATAAGACAGGAATCGCTAATCAACCGCAAACGGGAGCTCTGAGTGCGTCGAGCTAATAAATACATTCCACCGCTCTGTCAGAATTTAATCATGCGTTGAGGAGCAGACAGTAGTGTGAGCTGAGCTTTCGGACGAGCATCTTCCCTTCCTCTGCTGGATTTAGGAATGGAAGCCTGTTAAACGTGGCAATAAGGAGAATTAAACTACATAGTTTACAGAACTCGTTCTATTTATAGTACATTTCCAAGTGAAAGTGCCTCAAAGAGTTTGGACAGTTCACTTTCCCACACGGTTTTATGACTACGAGCCTGAGACGGTGTAGTCATAGCAACCCGGGCACATCCCACCCCTTCAGCCGCCTGAGACTGGTTCCGCGGGAGCCGGACGCCGTGGCGGTGGTCGTGTCCCAACCAATGAGTCCGAACTACTCCCGGGAACAGATGTGTGAGGCCAAAATGGACCCGGAGTCCCCACTCAGTGACGACGTGGTGCGGAAGACGGGGCTGGGCGTGGTGGGCAACGGGACTGCGGCTCAGGCCGAGGAACCCGCCCATGACCATCACTACGCCCACCATGACGCCGCGCTCACGCCGCGAAGTGAGCTCGACGAGGAGGACGACATGGAGGATGACCTCTCGTCCGATGACATGATCAGTGTTGGCGGGAGTCCGTCACCTTCCTCGGAAAGCAATCTCCACATATCCCGACATCCCCAGAAAGCGGACGAGTACTTCCGTCCGCTCAAGAAACTCAGAATGGTTCAGGTAAGAATAACCTACGGTTTACAAGAAGTTCCGAGGCGATAATTCAATATTTCATACGTAGTTCATTGTTCCATTTTAAGAGCCAAACTGCTGTTTCTCAAAAGCCTATTGAGATAATTCAGTGCGCCACAGTTCAATTCGCTGCATTTTGAAATTCAAACTGCCGTTTCTCAAATGTTCTGGGGATAATTCATTGGTACATTCATAGTTCGATCGTTGCATTTTAAGAGCTAACCGTGGTTTCTCAGATGTTTCTCGATATACACATAATTCAATGTTTCAAAGTTAAATTCGCTGCATTTTGAAAGCCAAACTGCGGTTTTTCAGAAGTTTCTGGGGATAATTCGATGGTGCATAGTTCAATCACTGCATTTTAAGAGCCAAACTAAGAGCCAAATGATTCACATGCCCAATAATGCAGTGTAAAATTACATTTTTAATTCTTGAATTTCGTAAACCCTATTGAAAATTGGAAATTGAATTAAATGCAAATCCAGCATTAAATTAAGGGGATTTGATTTAATAATAGTAATAATGCAAGCGTACGCATATTCAGTGGGAGGTATACACGGTATGGAAACACAGCGTTGTTTAAACTAAGTTAGGCCTAGTATTAAGTGGTGAGTTAATTGCGTTGAACCGCCTATAATTCTGGAAGATATTTACTGATTAAATTCCACGGTCTACAATCTATCAAAGCAAGTCCAATAGCATTTACTCCTTTACAGCTCAAAATGATGCAGTTTTGCTAGCATTTTGTAGAACTTTCTTAGGTACTTATCCGTTTTGTACTAACCACTAGAATTGTACTGATACACCTCAATACAAATCATTATTTTATTTTATAATAAGTAGATGCAACTTTTAAGCAAATTTTGTTTAAATTCAAAACATGAGAATTCTTATAGGGGAACTCCGTTATAAAACAAAAAAATTTAGTTAATTATGAATTTGAGAAGAGAGAGTAACAACTCCATTATGAATTACGAGCCGTCAGATGAATTTATGTTTGAACTCATTTCCCTTTCTTTACAAATTATTCTTTTAAAGAACAAGGCATAGTACGGACTTCTATCAACTGAAAAGTCTGTAAACAATGTCCAATGAAATGACAGTAATTAATTTAGACACAAATCATAAACAAAAAAATAATCTTATTACTGAACAGGACATACTTTTCTGTTGTCTCAAGTCTTTACAGAAAAAGGAAAGGCAAGTTGCTTGAGTTCTACGAAATAGTTTCATGTGAAAAAGTTCCCTCACCTGGTCTGCTCAATTAAAATACTTTTAGGCTAACCTTTCTAAGCTTTACTGTTATACAAAGGACTTAACGGATAGGCTTAGCTTTAATTTCAGCTTAATCCACTCTGGGCTTATCTGGTTATAGTCCATCTAACCTAACCTAGCCACAAAATTATAATTTTTACGTCCATGGATAAAAATGGAATTTTTGAGGGAATTTTTCGCAGGTAACTAATTTTTGTCTACCCAACTCTTTGCCTCTAACTTCTCTGAAAACAAGCCAAAGCCAACCTAAATACGAGGTTAAACAAGAAGGGCCCAATTGTTCTAACCAACCGAACTGAACTAGATAACAATACAATTTTTTGTTTGTTTCTAAAACATGAGCGAGAGAAAAAATGAAGTCATTCATTATTGAATGAACTCATAATGAAATGAAAACATCTCACCATCATCAATTCTAAATTATCATCATCATAATGAAATGAGTGTAAAGCTTATGAAGGGTCGGACGATGCCGCAACGAGGCTCAAGACACAAAAAAACAGCGATCAAAAGGAAAGGCGGCTTGATTAATATCAAAAGGAGTCAAATTCTAAATACTAATCTCAAGACCCCGAAAGTGTTTAGTGTTACACCGTAGAGAGACTAATTGTATTTTTTACTTCCATTCCTTTTAATTGGTGATAAAATGTCGGCAAGGACAAAAACACTTTATTTCATTTTTCTAATTCGGCCAACCCGAGTTTTCTATTGTTTCGTTTCAAGTGGCGGCATTTGCCCAATGGCAAACGCTCAGCTGGAAACCCGACACACACACACACACGGGTTAAACGCTAAGCCAATAAAATAAGAGTTGAGTTTTGAGCTTAATCGATAATTCGGAATTTAGTAGTCAATTACGGAGAGACAAGGAAGTCCTTGACAAGTTTATTCTGTAGCTTCAATTCTAGGAACGTCTGCACCCAACCCACCCACTACTGTTTTATTCAGACCCAAAATTGTGTTTTCCAAGCTGAATTAACTCGTCATATCGGAGAATTAGAGTAAGCTAGCCACACATGGGTGGAACCCAAAACTGGACTAGAATATTTTGAAGGCTGAGAGGCCGGGTTCTCATTAAATTTGCACTCCCTCAAAGTATAGGTTCCTGGCTGTGACAGGGCCTGACTGTTGTCGTCGTCCCAAACGATCATCCAATCCAGCAATTGACATGAGAACAGTTATTTTCTTAATCCATCACAATATTTCCCTCTTTCCTTTAATGGACCACTTACTCAACCAATCCGCACTTAAGCCAGTAAATATCCGTCAGCTCGACTCGAGGAAAAATGTGAAATTCCGTGATGCAAAAAATCCCAAATGTACAATGTATTTCCTTGGAACTCAAATTATTTCATATTTGAGCTGTATTAAGATTAAGAATAAATGCTTCTTAACTACAGGGAGATGAATAGGAGCTAATGGACTTGAATCACTTCTCTGTACCAGCTCCACTAATTCGCAATAAAAAAAGCTAAGTGAGCCAAAATTGAGCCAATGACGGAGTTGAGTTGGCCTGGCATGCTCTTGTCTCTCATTTAATGTAATTATCTGCATACTCCAATCTCTAATGGCGGATAATGGAAAGGGACGACGGTTATGCCTAAGTGAATGGACTCGAATCATCATGATTCCTTTCTTTCAAAAAATATGCGTGGATTGAGCTAAAACGTACCAGAACCCATGATTATGATTACATCCTTGGATGTGGAAGAGCAATTACGTTTCTTCCATTTTCTCCATGCGTGTCAGGCTAAGGCTACTTAATTTAACTAGAATTTTCCATTTAGCTAATTTCCAATATTTTTCTGGATTTTTTGTGGTCAAGCAGGTGGAGTCCCCTTCGAGTCAGACGGCAGCAGGACTCAAGTCCTTCTCAATCTCAGATATCCTAAGTCACAAGCCCATGAAGAGCAGTTCGAACAGTAGTAGTAATCGGACGAATGCCCGGAGTCTGGAGACGAATCATGGACTCAGTCAGCAGCGGATAGTTCGTCCCTGGGACCCTCAACAGCAACAACAACACCAGCAACAACAACAACAGCAGCATCAACGCCTCCATCACTCACAGGCGAAGACGAACGGGCGCCGGGCCTCGTCGGACTCTTCCCCACTCGATGCCCTCTTCCAAATGACATCCAAGACTTTTGAGGGCCTCAACGGACATCACGAGAGTTCAGGTGACTATGACTCATCCATTTACGTCTCCCCGAATCACAAAAACAGACGGCTCAATCATAATTATGACCCTTGTCTTCATCAGTAAATTACATTTAGGCTCATAATGCTGGCCGCAGGAGCATCTCCAATTCTTTCATTCTTCCTCAATATTGACACAAACTTATTTTATTCTTCATTCTCTGCCACACGAGCAAGCGTAAAGTGAACAAGGGAAACTTCCGTGTATTTAATTTAGAATAGAATTTGAATTTGAGGTAAGCGTCTCTCTAAGTTCCACCGTTTGGGCAATAATACACTTTTTGTTCTATTGTGGTTGTTCGTGTTTCGTGTTAGTCAATTTAATAACATCTGCTTCTCAAACATTCCCATGCATAATATAGGCACGGAGCTCAATGTACTTACTTGGGTACTTTTCATAGGAAATCTCTTGTAATTTTTAATCCATTCCCAACTCGTACCCACCCATCGGTAAGTAAGTATAACTACATGTAAGCCTGTAGTAAACCCACCGCTCTCAAACAGATACAAAAAAAAAAGTTGCTGCAAGTGGGTATTCAAAGTATATGTTTTAGCTTGGGGATATTTTCCCTCAATTTCTGAAGGAAATGAAGGGAGGAATTTGTCAGCAAGTGCATTATTTTAAAAGGTAACGTTTTTAAGGAATTTGGGATTAGTGTCCGAGGACATAAATCCGGTGTTTTAGAGGCTTTACAAGTTGTAAGTGACGGTAGAGCTTTCTCAAGTTCCTCAGCATCAATCAAAACAATGGTATGACTCTGAAGGCCTACAGTCTCTAATTCCTGTATAATGCTTGATGAAAATAATATTAAATAGTAGGGGATTGAGCCCATGTACGAGTCCGTAGGTACGGTTCTCAAATTACACCTGGGTGGTAGAAACCATCAATTTTTTTCTCCCTTGATTGTGGTAGCATATTAATTCCGTATACTTTTTCCATTCTTTTGCATGAGCTACGAATTTATAACCGACTTCCCCACGTTTTCTGTGTGTGCAGAATCAAAAATCAATGAGCAGCGAGGTGAGAGAGGAAATCTTTGAGGTTTCTGACTTATTTTTCTCTGTGCGTATTTGGGAGAGTGCGTGCAGTATTATGGCTTTGAGAATAGTAGTGGGTAGTTTATTATTTTATTTTCTAAAGAAATGCTTATGCTCGGGTTTGAGAGGGTATTGTCCCATTGTTCACCTTTATTGGATCTCAACGTGTTGAGTTACTCGTGTGTTTTTTTCTGTCGAGAACTTTCTCCTTGGGTTTAACCCTGACCAGGTCCGAGGCTAATATCCAGACCAATATTTCTCAAATCACGCAGAAGATAGACAGGGAACTAAAGTTGAGAACAATGTGGAATTGGCAGATGTCAATTTATCATTTTCTTCCCTACTCGGCTCCCTACATTTTCATTCCTATTCTGCCAGAATCATCTTCGAGGGCTACTTTGTAGTAGGACGTACCTATCTAAAGGATGAACCATTACAGTACCTTGAAGTAAAAATGCGTGCAAATTTATTAACAATCCGCCTATGGCCTAACCTTTAGAGATTACCACAACATTGAATATATGATTACTGTAAACCTGCGGATAGGAAATGTTGAGGGGGTTTTTCCTTGACTAAATATTATTCTTGAACTAGAAACAATTGCTCTTAATCGATTGAATCTTAAAATAGAATTTACTCAGAAATCAGAAGTTCTAATTCTTAAATACCTGGTCACGTTTTAATCAACAGAAGCGTATTTGGTTGCATTGTATATTTTTAGGTATGAATAATGAGCTAAATGAAATACTAAAAATTATGCCCGTCAAGAAAGTTCAGACAATTCTATTTATAAATTTCAAATATTTAAGTTTAACTGTTACAATATACACTTATGTTGTATTTAAGAAACACTTAAGCTTTCCGATTGTACCATAGCGCCGTGGAAGTACAATATAATACACTATGCTGTACGGCTACGGCTATCTATTCGGACTTTCATATGCTGATTGCATTTAATGCTTAATACTGGATAATGCAAATATTTTTCTAATAAAGACTTAGCCTATGGGAAGAAGCCAAAGGTTCTAGGCGCACTTTCCTTGTCGATAGCCTACTGTATAGGCTATTGCTCATATCATAGTATTTTCCTCCTTTCACTATGGATTTATTGACTTTCTCCCTGGCTGAGTGATTGAGTGAGTGGCGAGACGATATTTATGTTGGCTGTATTTACTGCTGCGGAAGGCAGGAGCCATTGCACGCCATATGCCTTTCCTCTTAACTCCTCGTTCCTGTTTCCCTTATTAAGAACGGATTTAACTGATTAAAGACTCGTTGAAGTTGAAGGAACCTCGGTTGAGTCACTCAAGACAGGAATAAAGTTTATTATGACTCGGCGTCAGATTGAGATTAGAAGATCTGTCATAAGAGCGCGGAGGCTGTTTTTCTTGGCATGACAGCTACTGCAGCCACATTCCCATTTACTACCAAGAAACTAATGCATGCATGGGGAATTCTCGGCCGTGCCGTGTTCCTCTTTTCGCTGGAGTACTCCCGATTGAGGAAAGTGATGAGGATGAAATCTCAGAGGACCATAAAGTCGCTGAATTGGTTATAGCAATGTACAGAGCGGATCACATCCAGTTGGTCAGACTGTAACATTACGGGCAATCGCAGAGATTTCCCATTCGGAAGCGTGTGAGTGTTGCGGTTTGTACGGTTAGTTATAGCAAAACCCGTTAGGAATTAACTATTTATGTTATTTTATGCCCAAATGAGACAGTAATTCAAAAACAAGCAATAATTTCGGGTGCAATTATGAATTTTAAACCAGTCAACGCAGTTGCGAATGATGTATTCAGTTTCTGATTGAAAAGCGAAAACATACCTTTAGTTAAATATTGAATTTGGTAATTCGGTAGACCCTAAAATTATCCACAACTTAGTGGGATATCCAGTATCCAGTACTGCATATTAAACAAACTGAAAACCCCAAAACACTATTGGAAAGAGCGTTAAATTTGGGTTTAGACACACACAGTAAATAAGCGTGATTACTGCCTTATTTGGGCAAAGAACTGCAAAGATAGTTAAAGCCGAGCCGGCTTAATTAGTACACAAACCGCAAGATCACAGTAATTGTTCAGCATTCGTCTCCATATTTAAAGACTGGCCAACTCGCTGCAAGCAACCCTGCACATAGTGCATGTAGTAGTAGTAAGAGATTTTAAAAATAAGCCTCATTAAAGTTTTTTTCCATTCCTTCTTCCTTCCTTCTTACATGTGCCCGAGTTGTTATAGACCTTTTTTGCCTTTCTACTGCTGTGTTTCAACAACTCAGCATGGGTGAACCGGCAAAATAGTTTTGATGACAGAGAATTGCCACGCAGCTGTTCCGAGTTAACATTTCAAGCGATTAACGTGAACATGTTGACGGCACTATTTCCGCTCACAAAAAAAGTTACAAGAAGAAAGATGCATAGGCTCAGTAGCCCATAAGCTAGGCCGAGGCTAAGGCCGAGATAGGCTCAGTTGTACCAAGACGGGAAGGTAATTGAATCGGGACTGAGCACAAAGTAACTCTTTTGATAACCTCTCCTGGTTATGTCATGATTAAATCCAAGAAAAGTATGCTTGTCAAGAGTCCAAGAAAACGGGTTAGCATGAAATTAAGAATCGGTTCCTTTTACGCAGGCCTGTCGGGCCGGGGATCGGAATTTTGGGAACTCGGGATTCTGAGATTCGTGCTTTCGGGTGTCAGGTTTTTCGGTAGTCATCAGACATTCTGATTTGAGCATCTTGTTCTGGTAAGCGGGAGTCAGGAGGTGACAGGGCCAACACGACCATGACAACCAACTCCTCGTCGACTCCTTGACTCCGACTTGACGAAGACACGCTTCTTGTTCCCATCAACTCGTCACAAGGGGAACTATGCATCACGCACGTTCTGTGTCGTTAGGTTGTTAAAATGTTACATTTCGTACACATGGACCAAATCAGGTCTGGAAATCCTAACAATTCAAATTACCATTCCATTCCCTGTCATCTTCTGTCCTCATCTTACCTCTCGCTCTAATCTTGGGCTTAATTATTTCCTGCATCCTTCTGCTCAATTTATATTTTTTTGGAAATTTATCTATAATTTGGTATTTTCCATAGATATGCATTTAGTTTAAAAATACGAATCAGGAAACAATCAACCTTTTCTCGGACAATTTAGCATAGGTGATCATAATGGTAGCTATTGAATTCTATCGCAAGGAAACTAAGTTTCGTTTGTGAATTCCAATGATTCCAAATTATTATAATAGAACATTAAACTCGTATTTCGAGAAGAATTCTATAGTTCCTGCCTTAAGGCGCAATTTGAATTCTGAGTCCGACTCCAAAAATACTATTTTTTATTGTTCAATAGTTACGGATATTAAATTGAATGAGATTACTCTCGATGTGTTTCCTGCATACCAAGTGCTAGTTCAAGTACAATATTATCATTTGAAGCTTAATCGGAGTTTCCAATTTTTCAATTTAAATCCCCCACCAGCAGCCAAGCCCTATTATGGCCCGGCCTGGCTTTGTATAGGAAAAGGGTTGAGCTGGTTGAGGCGGAGTCAGTGATGTAGAAAAATCCAGGGTTCGAGTTCGCACTCGAGATGGTCTGGAAAAGGCAGAGGAAATGGTAATGATGAGACGGTGAATTACGGAAGGACTCCACGTTGCCCCATAACAATAAAAGGAGCCGACATGAGATTATTGTGTCATGTAAGTATCTCTTAGCATCACATTATACGTCTTATGGGAAGAGAAGGGAAAAACCCTATTGTTATCCGCTCCTCTTGCCGGCTTTGACGAAGAAAACTAAAAAAAAAAAGATCATAAAGAAAAACGAGGTATTTCGGAGTGCATGCCTCGCATTATCCTCTTTTTTTGTTTTCAACTCCTTTAACTTTGGGCCTGAGAAATTCACGGCGAAAAAATTCCCCGCGAAAAAGTTCTCTCGAAACAATTCTGCTAAAAGAAACTGCCCGAAAAATTATTCTTACGCAAAAATTTCCCTAATACCATTTGACCGTAAACTATAGGTCATGTTCAGGTTAGGTTCAGTTGAGTTGGGTTAGGTTAGGTTATGGTGTCATTGGATTGAATTTCTAATGGATAAGTTAGGTTAGGTTTCCTGGAACAATTTATTTTGCAGAATATTTTGGAGGGATTTTTTGGGGGGAAACTTTTCAGTAGACCCACTTTGGGAATGAGAAGATGTTTGTAAGCTTACCCACACACTTACTTACACGTACGTATTAGGCGGATGAGCTTAGATGCCTTCCCGAGTCAGAAGAGTCAGAGTCGAGGGAATTGTAGTTTGGAAGAACTTAAAAGTTGTTGAAACGCGTCTATTACCCAAATGAGAGAAACGGGCTGAAGTGACGGGGTTAGTGTTCGGAATTGGGTTCCAGAGGCTCAGGCTCACAACTTTCCGGGAGTTGAAAGTCGTTTCGAGACACCATTTTCGGATCTTGAGACGCGTGTTCTGGAAATGGTTTCCGGATAGCCCATATGCAACTTTAGGCTTATTAACTGGACCAGGTTTAATACCCTTAAAAATGCCTGCAAAGTATATCTACCTAGCATCAACTTAGTTAATCCCGTTAACTCTGATTCCAAACCATGCCATTGTGTTGCTCATTTTTGAGCTGACTCACTGTGATTGATCTTAAAAACATATAATTCCTGCTATACAATTCAAACTAGCAAAATTTAGCAAATCGGTCTCGCTCGATTTAATAAGGTTGGGTTCAATGCATTAGGCAAATTCGTGCACTTTCTAGCTTTTTGTACAGAATTTCTTCAACATATCGCAATTTGACTGTTGGAGTATCAGTACCCAAGCCGAAGCAATTTTATTGAATTTTGTGTTTTTTAGAGCAAAATGAATTGTTATTTAACGTGAGGGTTGGTAGCCGGACCTCGGATCCGCCTCAGTGCTTAGTCAAGTGTCCAAAATGGTCTCCCTGGCTGAAACTCATTTGTCAGCCTCGCCTAAACTCCACTTTCTTCCGCTTCCTTTCCCTTCAAAGTGAATTAGGAAGAGAAAGCGAGTCTTGGGCTCGTTCCATCTTCTACGAGCCTTATAGACCAGACGTGTCTTATGAGCTAACTTTATCTGTCCAGCTGATTGTCCAGTGGGAAAATGTTTTGAGCAGAACGGTATTCTTTGTTGTAGACTCATCGCCATAGGTTTCATCGCCGTTTACCGTTCCTCACTGTGTATAAAATTTTCAATATCGATTACAACTTGAGTAATCCAAGCTTATTCAGCAATGGCATAGACTTGTTTTCAAAAAGTCCAGCAACACAGGCTTCCTTATGTTATTGTAACCAAAACGTTGCGCGAAACTAAAGATTTTCCAAAATTTCAAATTGTACTGTAGCAAAAACGTTGCACGAAACTATAGATTTTCTACAGTGTCAAACTGTACTTTTCTAAAAGGCCAGCATACATTAAAATATGTGGCTATCCTTGTGGTGTCCAGCTGCCGCAGCCAGATTTGTGTTCGCTAGCCACTTTTCAAAGGCCCAAAATTCCAATTACAATTGGAATTTATATATCCCTCCCCATTTGGCTTTACGAGAAACCGTTTATCCCAATATTGACTTTTTCCACCTCGTTGACTTATCCAGAAATTGGATGATAGGCTTTTTCCAAACCTCTCTTCCCTGCACAACATTCTCTCTCGTTCTCAACAAAGTTTATACAGACTGTCTTTTTCTTCTTCATATCACCATTATTATCACCAGTGTAATAAAATCCCATTCTTGTCGACTCCGTTCCCTGGTGCGGAGTGTGAGCCTGTCGACACATTCAAAAGTTCCACGCACGCCATTCAATTCCGCCTGTCCATCCATCCGTTACACTCAACATAAAGCCCATCCATTCACGATTTAAGCTTTTCATTTAAGTCAAGCCGGAGAGCTTTCCCAAATACTACGTTAACGCTTTTGGGATAAAATCAAGTTGAGTCCCTCATGCTTGCTTCCCAGTACTTGGGAATATTTGTTTTTCAAAAATTGAGAAAGGTCCACGTCTCAGGCCTGAATAATAGATGAGCTGTAATTTTAGCAGGCTTGTGCTCTTGCATTTGAATTTCTAAACTCAAGAGGCGATGTTAGGGAGTGGTAACATACAGCCTGGCATCATCCATCCCTATTCATTACCTCACATCAATATTTGATTTTCCTCTTCCAATCCAATTTTGGGAAATGTCAATTCCCTTCCATTAACGGGTAGGCCGGGTAAGGAGGCACGGCCTCATTGTACTTATTTTACTTACAATCTACCATTATTATCATTTTATTTACAGTGCAATACAATTATACAATTTCCCAAGCCGCACACGCTATCCAACCCTTTTCACCAGCTCCTGCTTATTTAGAACTAGGAACCTACGAGCCAGTGCAAAGCACTGAATCTTGGGACAATTGCCCGAATTTCATGCGCCCAAAGATACAAAACACTGGAAAATTCTTGATTGATTGACTGATTTAATTTACCTCAGAAAGGTGTCCTGCTTCAGTTACGTGACATACACTATCTCTTAAGTGGAAGCTTAAGATTGTGTATGTGTACCAAGCTGGGGACAGATATTAGATACATGGACCAAATAACGATGAAGCTTGTTATATTCTAGGATAGATAGCGTAATTAGCTACTAGGACTACGCCATCCCAGGCGTATAGAGAATCTTGTTTTTTTTTATTTCTCGAAAAAGAGGACTTTCCACCAACTTATATAATTGGATAATGTCCCTCTGTAATTATGCAGATTATTTGAACTGTTACTCTATTTATTGTTTCTTTTGAGGCGGGGACCGTGGAAAAACAATATAGAATTCATTATGGCGTTTCACACGAGAGCCAGAGCCTGGCTAGATAATAATAGAAAATAGACTCATTATGGTCGGAGCACAGGGCAGGCCTCCGCCTCGCCTGAACTTACGGTTCGTTGACTATACTTACTCACATTCGACAGAGTACTTCTAAACCAAACGTGGAGCTTAAGTAAACGTTCCTTTTAGCAACTAAATACGCAATCCAAGTTCCTGTTTTTAATTACTGCTTTTTGAAGAATTTGGATAGAATCAGGGTAATTATGAGCCTAAATTAGGGGGGAATTTTCTCAGACAACGTTGGACTTTTTGCCAAAAACTTTTTTTGGCATTTATAGTTGTGTACCTGCCTCATGCTTAATTACTCTAGCCTTAATCCCATATTCACGTTATTTAAATAGGGGCCAGATCAATATATAGCAATTAAAAGAATATATGTGCCCATTTTGTTAATTGCTCATTTCGTTTCCAATTTTGAATTAAGTAAAACTACATCCAAGCCAAACGAACTTTAAAATTATAATTGTCGATTTCCCTAGTTTGAATGGTTTTCTGAAAAGTAGGGTTATAAATAGTCGCAATTCCTTGTAGCGCAGTACAGATACTGAGTCTAGATTAATTTTAAACGTGGGCAGTCCTAACGATTTCTGAAAAGGTTTAAGTTAGGAAATAACCTTCCCTGTTTTCCATAAATTAGAAAAAAGGAGTTCGGCTTCCCGTCTTTGTCAATGTTTAGTTTAGCAGGAGGAACTACATGGAATGGGCTTGGCCAATCTATTCTTAGCTTGTCGTTAAGTAGAAATTTTAATTGCTTCCATTGTTGTGGATTGTAGCTGACGGAAATCAAGGCTCTTTTTGGTTTGAACTTTTCTGAATGTATTTAGCATAGGAGAAAAGTAGCCAGAGATTACATGGGGCCATGAGGCATCTTTAAAATGATCGGAACAGCTCTATTCGACGGCGTATCAATGCCCATTCTTCTGTTCATCGACTTTCAATTCAGAGGCAGAAGTCCATTTTGTATACGGTATTATTCACGCCCTGGATTCGAATGGTCCCAGCGTCTTGCGGCTCATTGTCGATTTCTTCTTTTGTCCATTATTAGAAACGGACTCACTTTTACTTCACTCTGTGTAGATATACATGTATGATATATTGTGGGATAAACGGTGTTATACTGTCTGTACTTGAATCTCAATGTTTCTGTCTTGTAATGTCTCGTGGCAGTGGATTCAAAATGGGAACGGCAGAGCGAAGAAAATTGTTTGTTGAAATTACTTATTCAGCTCCATACTCTGTCCAACTCCGTCCCTCTTCGCTTAATTACATTTCAATTTATTTAGCAGCTTGTGTACAGGCTAATAGTTTTAACTCTCATAAATATTTTGAAGCAGAGAGGAAATTCAAATTAAATATTTAAAATCTATTAAGCAGTTGAAACGACGAAGCAGAGAGGAAATTCAAATGAAATATTTGAAATCTATTAAGCAGTGGAAACGACGTGACTTAATATTTTAGTGTGCCGACTTACGACAGAACAACGTTATAATGGTTGCCTCCCACTATTGATCCTATGTATTAAGTACCTACTCAATTTTATTTTCGTTAAAAAAATTTTTTTTTACCAACACAGGAATTTGACGCACCGGTGCATTTATAACTTATTTATAACTTGATAACTTGATTCATTAGATTTTATTGCACGTAAACTTATAACAACAATATGCCATACTCGATTTGCGATTTGCATCGAAATACCAGTCAATCCTACAATATAAGCTGTTTCTGTTAATATTGAAAATTTTAACCATTCAGGTTGGCTCACAGAATAATGGCTCTAATGAGCTATTCACGTGGACATAAAGCGTTTGAAGCCCTAATTGTAATCCTTCCGTAACCCTATGTCCAAAATTAACTCGAGCTCATCCAACAAGTTTCCGGATCTGTCGGAAATGATTAAGTGAGGCTCTCTTATTGGACACCAAATCATTTCAAGTGTGATGCTCCCAATTTAGACCAGGCTCGGTTACTTATACTCTTCCTATTCATTTGAACGAAAGGGAAACCATAAGGTTCCTCTGTTCGTAATCAGACAATTCCTATTGCCACAATTGCTTATGCCAACAATTCATAGTGTTGAATTATTGCTGCGACAATTCTAAATCCACATGATTTATGGTCATTGCACTTGATAGTGTTATTATCCAATTTTCAATGCATTGGCGCAGTAGGTCCAAAAGTTTATAATTTTTAAATTGCACAAAATGAATTAATCATGCAGGGAATTGTCGGAGAACCTGTAACCTGGCACAAGTGTTAACAGGAGAAAATAGGGATGCTGCCTACATGCACATAGCGAAAGCAAGGGACGACAAATGGGGACAGGGCAGCCCGTGTAAACGCATTTTCAGATTTTTAGGGGAACCTTGGCCTTCTCCATGTAAAGTTTCCCTATAGCCTAATATGTTCCTAATACTACACGGATTAATTTCATGTTTGCGTAAATGGAATGGAATCAAGTGAGAGGATAAAAAAAGAGCTAACATATTGGATACGGAGATGAGAAATATTGGAAATTCAGTCATTCGTGAGCAGCCGAGTATATCATGTAGTTGGATGTATCATGTACTGAGCTCAGCCTTCCATGCTCGGCATGCCTGGGACTCAAGGAAGCGTTGATGAAAGATGATGTTCTGAGGGGGCCTGACGTCTATTACTGTCATTTTCATTAAATGACATGAATGAATAAGCTCAGGATTCCGGCTCCGATTCACTACGTCTGGTCTACTTCCGATATTAGAATATTCTTCATTCGAAGAGTTAAGGGTGTGAAAAGTTAACGAGTTGTCAATCCGGGTTTGTAATTTGTACTCAGCATGTACAAATTGGCGGGAATAATAGGAATTGATCCCCAAATACCTAAACAGAATTATCGATATATTCGTTAATTGCACGGATTATGGCACACTTTATGTTTATTCAAATTTTAAAAAAAGCTTAAAAAATTAGTCGGACATGAAGCCAAGGATTCGCAAAGTCTAAAGTTGTTCCATCCACAGTGCTTGTAAATGTCAAAATAAAGCTACAAGTTCTGGTTTTAATGCAATTAGCGACATGCTTTTGGCATTGATTTATTGATATTTGGGTATGCATTTCAATTGCATGCCCTTAGTATCCCACGGTATAACCAGTTTAATTTTCAATTAGTCTACCTGTCTATTGTGCCGGTTTTGAAGTTTGGTAAACAGCCCTAAGATTTAAGTTAGTAAATGTAGTGCAAACGCCAAGATTTTAGAAAAAGTGAAACTAAAATAAAACCTCCACTGCAGTGCAAGAATGGAAATAGACTTTCAAATTGTGGCTAGCGGCTAGCTTAAGAGATTTTTGGGATTCCAGGTTGGAGTAATTAGTGAGTAAGGAGCAGCGTAGAGTCTGTTGAAGGCAGACAGGGATAGAATACAGTTGTGTGCACAATAACAACAAGAGGGTTTCATTGAGTCTCATGCCGCCTTGTTAATAAAATTTTGACACTATTCAGCTAAATAGCCTCTGTGGGTTGTTTGCGAGGCTGGCTAGTCCTTCTGGCGTCGTGGTCGTGTTGGTGCTAAGCCCTCCTAATGGATCTTTAGTGAATAGAGTGACAATAAAATTAAAGTGTTGGTTCTGGGCCCACTTCAACCTCTTTTCTCTCAATGGAGAGTTTAATGAAAAATTGAATATCAAAGACCAGGCTGCATCTGGTGCCTGAGAATAGGTAGAAGGCAACTAGTTAGTTCTCCATTTACTCCGTCCAATCAAAAACAACATGAGTTGATTTGTCATATGGCATTACGATGGGCTACGATGTATCTAGGCATTTCCTTAATTTCTTCCTATTATGCACGGAGACTAGGTGAGGCTATTTGCTTGCACCAGTCATGTTGAAACTGATAATGGACTCGACATGTACTCAGTGCCAGGAGCTAGAGTCAAATGTAAATCAGCATATTCTGCATTCTAATGCTCAATCCTGTCCTCATCTGCGCCACAACGTGTCCGGATTTTGCATATGATGAGAAACGGATAATTCCTTTTTTATCGCATTCCTCACACGCCCACCTCTGATGGCCAAATCCTGACTTAGCTTTGGATTCAGGTTTCAAGTCTGGTAAACAACGTTTAGGTAAAATTGTATCTGCATATTGTTCTCTATGTGTTGTGTACCATATCCGCCACTGCATGTGGTCAACTTACAAATTTCATCGTATTGTGGAATCGTGTGCTAAATCTCATACAATAACTTAAATTTCGTTTAAGGCTTCATTAAGTTATCTTCTTTGAGAAATATATACTTACCTGCTTTTTTTGCAAAACGAAAATGTTTGAACATTCTATGACTCGTTCTTGTGATACGATACAATAGATTATTTAGTAGTGGGGGAAACTATGATCATCATTATCTCCAAAAATTCAGGTGGGTCTCGACTTTCATGTAATGGAGGACGGCAATTCCGACTAGCCTCATTACTGCTGCCGTGTTGATTACAGGAGTACATGAAAAATACAATGTGAATTGATAATTCAGAATTTGCTCATGTAGTAGGTGCACAAAAGTAATTAGGCCTCTACCTCCGTACGCAAAAGGTTATTGAACATACTTTCTGTCAATTAGTTTGGTTGAGGGGTGAACAATGAGGCAGGAGGCTGACAAGACAGTCGAGCTGCTTTGACTCTACACCAATTTTCAGTTTCAACTCTCTATAAACAAAAGCGCCTATCATCTTCATCATGTTTTGGGGCGTCAACCTGAAGTATTTATCTAAAAATTGAACAATAAAGTCAAATCACTTGATGGACAACTAAGCGCTTTGAGTTATTCAGAGCCTCATGCACATCACGGTAGTAAAAGAGAGATTTCCAAACTCCATGTGGGAAGAATAATGAATGAGTTTGGGAATCTTGACAGTCTGAACTCTCGTATTTGTAGCTACGTATAGTTGAGCAGAGGATCATGACATGGATCAGGGAGCTAAGGCCGTATTAATGTACCTCCGCTGCCCGCGTCGTCCATCGGTTGAGGCAAGGAAGCCTGGCAGGACAACCGAGGGTCATTATATCAATACGTACGGATTACTACCAACAAAAGAGAATCATGCAGTATTGGATTACAGGGGATTGGGTTCATTTTTCACGAAATTGAAACAAACGGGAAGTACAGTAGTACCTAGCATAGTGGGGAATTGACCGGAGGAGTAGGAAAACTCCAGGGTGCAGTAGCGTAGAGAGTCAGGCCAAAAACCCGGAAAAAAAATTCAAACTGAGTAATGAGCTTTGATGATAGAACTTTCGATTTTATTTTTTTGGGACCTGAAATAATAAACCCCAGGTCCCGTTGAGTCTACCTCGCTCAGTACACAAAGTTGGAAGACTGAGAATTATTTATTTTGTAACTGAGAAGTTTTTAAGTATTCCTGAATGGAGGGGAAATCAAATTGTCATTAGGCCAAACTTTTCTGCTCCTCTTCTCTACGAGCAGATAAAATGAAACCAATTACTCTCATTAAGGAATTAACGAGTTGAAAGAAAAACTTTATAATTCCAGACTCTAAGGAGCGGAGGTTGGCTTGGAATTGCTTGGCTTTATGAGAACCATTTAGTTTTTATGGAGAGACTGTGAAAGACGAATCGGGAAGCCGTGTAGTATTGGTTGAGGGAACGGCCAAAAATTTCCCACCCAAAAACTTCCCGGAAAAATTCTGCTTCGAAAAGTTCCTTAAAAATCTCACTGTACTGTAAATTGAGGTCATGTTACGCTATACTAGCTATCATGTTATTGAATTAAATTTCTAAGGTAAAGTTTGGCTAGATTTGACGAAAATATGATTATTTTACAAACTTATTTATTCGAAAGAACTTTTGCTAGGAATTTTTTTGTTATGGGAATTTTCCCACGGAGAACTGTTTCACAGGAAAGTTTTTCGTAGAACGTTGGCTGAGTTAGGATTTAGGGAAATGAATAAAAATGTCATCAAGTCAGAGGCTGTAAAGTAGTTGGCTTGTTCAGTTGTTGTTTTATTTAACGGAGTATTGAAATATATCTCCAGTTTTTTTCTTCTGTAGCTCAGCAAGGAGTCCCTACTAAAAATCCAATTGACTAAACACTAACTTGAGTTAGATGGGTTTTGGAAGTCAATCTCTTTTGGGACACATTTGTTACAATGAAGCTTGAATATGTCGTAGGCTATTGTGGAAGGAAATCTGGAAAAACAATTCAGTGACTCAGTTTAACACACTCAAATTTAGCATGTCTTCCAAAGTGATTTAGGCTCAGAGTGTAAAATGCTCCCAATCTGAGAATAGTGAAATCTTCCCAAACTGCTATGCTTTGATGACTTTATCCTGGATTGTCCATGTGTCTTTTTTTGTGTGTGTTGTGGAAGGGATGAGGGATTTTGATGCCAGCTAAAGGGGTTTTGGATCTCAGTGCTCTCCTGCTATTTATAAGGTGTGAAAGTCAAAGAAACAATAAAAGTCCACCGCTGTCGGAAATGATCAGAGATAATTCTCAATTTGAAGTGTCACTCTCCTATTGTGCGCTTCAAAGGCCAAACAATGGAGGGAAGGTTTAGGGATACATTATTACTCCTCAGCACTGAGACCTTAATCCAGACGAAATGCATGTGTGTGTGTAGGCCCATCTCCCATTAGGCTTGTAACTCAATCCAATTGCATAAATCACAAGTGCCGGGAAGCAAAGTTAGATTGATTTCTCAATCCTCATTACTCCTCATGATTTGATTCTACTTTATTTATTACCCTAACTTATTTACACTCTCTGTTGCTGGATGGAAGGGTGATCCATTGTTTTGGCAAAGCCCGTTATGGCAAAAACGGAAAATTTTAGAAAAAACGCCATCCTGGCAAACCACAGTTTCCCAGGTCAAGCAAATAGTTTTATTACAAGCATATTGGTCGAATGGGTAAACATAATTTTTGATATAACTAAGTTTGACAAGCATGTATTCACCTATAACTTAGGCCTTGCACTTCATGCAACACAATAAAATTGTACTATCCATATTGCAGCGCATAGAATTGCTCTGTGCTTTCTTCAATTTTTAAATAACTTCGCATTTTGAAATAAATGTTTCAGTTTTACGATTCAGTACAATAAATACCCCAAAACGGGTATCCACAAAAAATCACTCGAAATTTTCCATTAACTAATAACACCTTTTTTCACTTTTCGGTCCAAATCAAAACTGCTAAAAAGATGCACAAATTCATTAGCGCATCGGTGATTGCGCCAGCATTTACGCATCAGAACAATTATACGAACTGTACGTACCACATTTCTTGAATTAGCTCTCCATTAGTGGGATGAATGAGATAAAATGGGAAGTGCTATTCGCCGCTTCTATCGAAATATGCTGAGCTAGTAAACCTGCTCTGAGCAGCTCTGCAGAGTTATGCATGACTTGATGCATTTCTCCACTCATAAGTCAAGAAAGTTAACATTATTGAGCCCTGAGGTGAAGAATGAAAAAAAAAGTATTTAACGTCTCAGCGTTTAATATTTTGATGGTCGGAGAGCCCGTTTGAAGTTTCCTTTCTGACTGGAAAGAACGTTTAGCATTTAATCCCCTCTCAATTATCATTCCCCTAAGTGTTTATTATTATGTAGCGCAAAGAGAATTATCGATAATTTCCCAGCTATATTCCCAATCGAATTTAAATCAAGACACCGTTCTCCCATCTCCAATCTAATGCAGTAGTGATAGTCCACTTAAGTTCGGAACGGAGAAGAAATGGAGTGGGATGGGTATTTAGGAAATCTATTAAAATCTCTGCACTTACTCTCCTGCTGCATTTAACGTTTTTCTCTCTTCTCGAAGATGATTAGGAGACTAAAGACCTTTTTAGAGGAGATGAATGATAGGATATTAGGATGCGTGAGTGAGCGTGATGCTGCTTGGGTTCTTGCAGGCATGGCAGTTGCAGGAGAACGGTCGCTATTTAGGAAAACTTCTTATTAGGAATTAGCTGGTATTATCAGAATCGAGAGAGGCTAGGATCAGGGCCGGTGTTGGGGTAGAGTTTGAGAAACTGGCCTATTAAGCTAGGAAACTGTACGATTTTACGATTTTCCGTTAACTATAAATTCTTAAGGTTTAATTGGTGTGTATTTCTGAAACAACAATAATATATTGGGGTTATATGATAATTTTTTAAACTTTTTACTCTTGTTTTTCAAAGTCATATAGAGCGAGGAACACCAGACTATTGGGGATTTAACGATTTTTCAGGGTTAAACAATTTAAAGTCAGATTTTCCAGCATAAAATGTCTCTGCGTGAAAGTTATTAGAGAACCTAGCTATAATTGCGTAAAAACGTTTTGGAGAAAACTTTCTTGAGTGGAATTTTTCAGTCGTCCCAAACAGCCTAGGCCCAGAATTGATATCACCGGCCCTGGCTCGGATCCACTTGTGTTGGATTCTAATCTTCATCCACCACCTGGTACGGTCTCTGCTGAAATCTCTTCGTCGACTTCTCAACATGAAAGGAGTAGCTAATGACATGCAATCTTTGGCCAATTGGCAAGTACTTAATGAAAAATTTGACAAATTCACGAGCCATTACCAACACGAAAATGTATGGAGAATAGTATTCGGGTTGGGAACAGGAAGTAAGTATGGAATGTTTCACCTTCTCGTCGTGCAGGATGGCATGGGTGACGTGGAAGATTGGAAGCAAATTTGCTACCAATCGAATACGCACATCAGATATTGGACCGAATTTACCTAAAATACATAATTGCTAAAAAATTATAAATTCAATACGAGAATTGTAGTGTGCAAGTTTTCCGCTCAATGAAAATAGCTGACCAACGGAAAGCCGCTCCTGGCGCAGTCGACACGCATGAGCATCACACAAATTGTATGTCCAGTGCGCTGCGCATATTTGTTCCAAACTTGACAGGGTAGATTCGTGGTTCGTATCAAAGCCTCAAGGGGTTGCTGTAGCGATTCATTTATCTGGGCCAGATACAGTAGCCCTGGCAGTACATGACAAGATAAGATAGGCCGGTGTTTGTTTCGGTGGTCAAACAAGGTTTTTGTCGGTGTCTCGTAGAACCAGTAGTAGTAGCCTTTCTGAGGTGTGGGATAATGTATAAATGGCTTCATGTTCAAAAGGCCGGGCCTGTGCCCGATCTGAAAGGCCCAAAGAAACCGTCTCACCTCAACCATAATAGATGGTAATGGCTAATATCAACAGAGGGAAAATAATGTGAAATTGAGCCAGGTTGTTGGTTTGCGGACCACTACTGCTGCAGCCATACAATCCACAGGGCAGCATAGGAGAGCAGAGCAGGGTTTGAGGTTGAGGTTTCGGGACGGGAGTTTTTTGTACTGCCATCATGGTGAGGAAATGAGGTTTGGCTTGAGGCTTCTTAAAAAACCACTTTTTTACCTTTTCTTTTGACTTTGAAGCGAAGGCCGAAACCGACGGACGGCGGTCAGAGGGACTGCTGGTACACCCTTGATTGGAAATTGGAATTGACTCTACTATATTTAGTGGATTTCAAGTTTATTGCTTAATAAGATGTTCAAATATTTGCACTTACACCAAGCATCTACGCAAAATTGTGTCGCTCAATTCCATTAAATATATCAGCAGTACAGTAGTCTGATTGTGTTTCCTTAATTACCGAAAAGTAGCCTGCATCAACAGAATACAGGATTAAAAATATGCGTTAAGTGTGTTTTGGTGTTTGAGGAAGAAAGGCATGGAGAGGGATACAAAGAATGGTTTGCGTGTGAATAATAGAAATAAAAAATCATGATATCTAAATTGGCCCAGGGGATGGATGGGGATTTCAGTGGGTTTTTTCCCTCGGTATATTTATGCTCTATTTTTTCTCGGTGTGACTGGCAGGGATATACGTTATGACATGACATGTTTGTATACCTACTTGACACAAATCGATCCTGCCGTCCTATCCAATCCAGGAGTCAGCTAGGAAGTCCAGGGGTATCCTGCCCTAATCCCTATGTGTACACAAACGGAGCATTCCAGCTCTCCTGCCAATGCCAATAAAGGGGGATTTTTACCAATTAAAAGGCAGGTATAATGCTATCGATTATACGGATATACACTAGCCAAAGCTCATTGTTTCCACTGTAGCTGCATGATGATGGCCGTTCTCCTGTCACTCCAATTCGGAAATTAGATTTCTCAACTAGTGGCGTGGGCAGGACTCCAGCCAGAAATGGAATTTGTTCTGCTGGAGTCAAAATTCAGAAATTTTATTAATTCGGAGCATTGAATTTATGTATAAACTGTATGAACCACATTCTTCCCGAATGGTTTTCAATAAGATACGATTTTTTCCTAGTGTTCTTATTATTATTTCAGTACAAAAAATTAAAAAGTTTAGCATAATGCTGATAATGATAATACAAGTGCAATTGCGGAGGCTGACCACGCCACTGTTCCCGCAGCCTGTCACCGTTCCCGTCTGATAGAGTCACAATGAAAAATTATTAGAATCCCTGCTGGAAGTCCACAATACTTGTGTGCAGTGGTGCCCTCAACAAGTTAGGTAACCATGTAACTTACATGAAACAGCACTGTCCGCATTCTTCCAATAAATCTTTCATATGGATTTGTGTGTGTAAATGAGGCATGTGCTGCTGTTCGATATGCTAGTGGTTGCGTAGCCTGCTGTGAGCAGCTCTGTACGTCAATAGAAAGTATGGCTTACCAGGAAATGTCTCATTTCGGCATTGATTGGTAAGACGGAAGTGCGGCAGAAGGGTGGGTGGGGTAACTAAAAGTTTTTCTGGACAGGTAGACCAAAGCAAGTTGACTAGCCCATTACTGGACTCTATTTGGTTTTTTGACGAAATAAGTTTTTTTTTTGAAGCTTCAACAATTTTCTCCGTCTAAAAATGGAGAGACGTCTTCCTGTTCGTTGCTTCCCTGTCTTCTCGTTCCCCTCGTTTCATTTTTATTCCTGCCTTATTTGGTCATTATTTAACATAAAATATCATGATGGCGTATATCATCATCATGATCATCATAAAAAGCAGGTAGAGTTTAGGCTTTGACTTGACATGACAGCCATGCTATGTGCCGTGTCGTGTTACTGGAGAAACAGAGTTTTCCTTTTCAAATCCCCTCCATGCATTTCCCATTATAAATACATAGGTAGGTTCTTTGGCTTCATGGGATTTTCATTTAAGGGCAGCAGGGAAAACGAGTGCGTTAAGAAAGAACCAGTCATGATGGAGCTAGGCCGATATATCTAGGCGTTCTACTATTTATAGTCCCTGTCTAAAGACTTGGGCGTCTGTCACATTAAATAAAATCTGATCTCATTATGCTCAAACCCCGAGACCTCATTATTCATCAGCTTGACTACGTCCCAACGGAACAATGTCAAAATTTCACACGAAAAGCTTACTTGCAAAAAAAAATTACCTTGAATAAGTTCCCCCGATGAAATTCGCCGGCGAATTCCTCTTTTAACCTTAAATTTTTAATTTTGCTCAAATTTTCAGCTAGGTTAAGCTAGTTGTGATATCATATCGTGTCATTGGATTGGATTGAATTTCTAACAATAAAATAATACGTCGAAATAATTTTGATCTGAAAAATTATTGTTCGATGGAACTTTTGCGGGGGAACTTTTCGTGGGGAACTTTTCCCAACTACCAAAACCTATTTCCAGAGCATGACACTAATGTTTTACGCCTATTTTTCAATTTTTTCTAGAAATGGGAGGTGGAGGGAATGCTCATCAAATGTTCAACTCTCGTCAACCGCCAAAGAAAAAACGAAAATCTCGAACTGCCTTTACCAATCATCAAATTTTTGAGTTGGAGAAACGGTTCCTATATCAAAAGTACTTGTCTCCAGCCGATCGGGATGACATTGCCCAACAACTGGGGCTTACCAATGCACAGGTACGTGGTGTCAAGCTCAAAATCAATTTAAAATATTCAAATTGCAGCACTCCGTAGCAGTAGCATTCGCCTTACGAGTACTAGCTTATAGCGCCGGAATTTTGAACTAAAACACTTCCAGCTAATCATTAAAAGTCAAACTGTATAATTCCGCTTATCCTCCACTGGATTCCGCTTCCTTCCATATATTAACAGCCTTAGTTTCTTCTGAAATGTAACATGTATTATGTTATAAAATATTTCCCTTCCAGCTGCCGCCTGTCACAAATTAGATGCTCAGGTTTCAGCCTCCTTTACCATGAACTCCATACTAGGTTATGGTTAATAAGCGGTGGCCGCAGTCTCGGCTAGTGCGGGTAGTACTTACTTATTTCTTCAAGCAGTAAAAATGAAATCGTAATTCTCAGTTTTATTTAATTCTCTCCTCACACACTGGTCATCAGATTATGATAATACGGTAATTGACTCGGAGCAGTAAAAGAAAATGGTAGTGCCTAATTGGGGTTTCTAGTTTCACCCAACCGGCCTGTTCGGCCCTTTTTCCTAATTTGGCTATCTCCCGTTCGTTCCATGCAATTTCTATCATTTGAACACTGGGCTCATAAAGCTTCTTTTCTTCCGAAAAGGATGGAATCTTCTTTGTCCCTATTGTATTTCACAAAACATCGCTTTTAGATCTAAAACAGTTGGGCAAAATAATTGATACCACACAGACGCTCACGGGAAGTTTGATGTAATAACAAATAACATAATTTCCATCCTACGCACGACTTAGCCGATTTGGAGATAGATATAATTTATACAGATCTGCTCACAGCAAGCTGATATGATGAACTGTAAGCATTAGGATGATAATTACCGAAACGAAAAGTACTGACAACGGCTGACCCATTCGCTGTAATCAGGACCATATCAATTTTATTACGCCTGATTACACATAAATATCGTAGCTACATACGTCGGACACATTAGGTCTACTTGTTCACGTTTATTTTATAATGTGTGCACTGCGCTTTGTAAAACGAAATAAGTGCAGGGTTATACGGAATACCAGATTACTTTAAATAGTTTTTACCAGTAGCCCTGCATTGATTCTATCGGTATTATTGAAATAATTTAACTGATTTGTGCTTCTGGGTTGTTCAGGTGATAACATGGTTTCAAAACCGACGAGCCAAACTGAAGCGTGACATGGAGGAGCTGAAGAAGGACATGGAGTCGGCCAAAATCCTCTCAGCCCACAAGTCCTTCCTGGAGAGTGCCCATGACCTGGGGCTCCTCAAGAAACGGGCCCAGAATCAAATGGACATGAATTCCGCGGCCGCCGCTGCCTCTTTCCACATGTCATCCCCAACCTCGTCCTCCCAGTCATCCCACTCGCCCATCAATCTCACCTCAGAGTCCCCGCCCTCAGCCCACTAAGCACACGCTGCATTTGGAGCCAGAGTCTAAGGCTATGGCTACCCAGAAGGACTACAGGCGTTCGGTCCCATGGACCTCTCTGCACGAATAACAGGATTCGAGGGCTCGTCAGTCCGTGCGCAGCGGTGGTGGTACGTCGTGTCCCATGTAATGAGAATATCTAAGATCTCTCCATTGTCCTCGAACAATTATCTCTGAGGCTTCTTGTCCTGTATTTTACATGGCTCTGTCTAAGCACATATCCGTTAACAGTCACCATTATTATAGTTTCTAACACGCTCCTGTGAAATCATAACTGTGGTTTCCCAGAATTTATGAATTTATTGGTATTCGTTCTGGAGACTGTTCTGGCGCTGAAAGGAATTCTAAGGCAATCTTATTCCGTTACATAGGCTAGCACACACACACACACTCTCTGAATTTTAGGGTGAGCAGGAAGTATCAAGTTACAGTCATTCAGTGTTTCCAAAACACAAATTAGGATTTGTGGTATTTTAAGGCAAGGTGGATAGCAGGACATGCTTTCCTGAACAAACCGTTTACAACCCCGTACTTTACGTTAGACCGATCCCAGGCTGAACCAACTTACGCTACAATAATCGTCTAAATCGTCACTAATTGAGCAATTGTCTCAGCATACTTATTTGAAGTTTCCAGGTTTTTCTGGTTTTCAATCAAATGATACATGATATTTCCGTATGGAAATTAGACTTAGCGTTCAACAGGTACAACCCACCGAGCTAAGCGGCATGATATTAAGCAATGATTGGGCGGGAATTGGCTGCGCCGTTGCCAAATAGATGTGCTTGATGAACAATTTATGGGGATGTAATGCAATCGCATAAGCTCGACTGGGTCGGTCTAAAATGTACGTTGGAAAATACGGATGGTTTGTTCACTACTTGCAATATGTAAAGTACCTCTGCCGTACATTAAATTATGAATATAAGTGAAAATAATTATCCCGCAAAGACCGCTGCTCGCGTCTCTGTGGATGTACCGAATTCCTTCTCGTAGTTTTGAGGAGGGTTCGTTAATTGAATAATAAAATGCTTCTCGTTGTCGTACTTGCTGAAGGACCATAATAATATTACTACGTGTAGTCTCTTCAGAAGGTAGGACAGAATACTTACATAGGTGCAGGTACACGCCGCATAGGAAAGTAGCCTTTGTTTGTTTCCAAATCAGTATTATACTTACATAGGTGTAATAAATAAGGAGCGCTGGTAGGATATTTGCCATATGGGTAAGGTCGTGGTTGGAGTTACTATAATTAGCGCCCTCAGGCAAGCATAGGCGTAAAAAAAACAGGCAAAGAGCGGTGAGACTGGTAATTAATTTAAGTTCATTTCAATTGTTATAGGCGTGTAAGCTGGCTTCTTCAACTAATTAGCATATCTATTTCTATTCACGAAAATTATCCAGCATTTTTAAACAATTGCATGACAAGGTGTATTCTAGCCAGCCCAATTGAAAATTGCAAAGTGTCATTGTAGCTTCCAAGTAGATTCTTAACGGTAGAGTCGTCCTCGACTGTGCACAAGCAATACACACCTGTGTTTCCGATCATCAACTGCAACTGCTGCAAAACTAGTGACAAATTACAAAAGAGAATGCAAAGTGTAGCTACTTCCACATACACACTGTAATAAAACCCTAGTGACCATCTCCCCAACTCTAATGAATTTGAACTGACGCTTGTAATGTCTATAAACTATGATTAAAATCCAATAAATATTAGTAATGACATGAAAGACTGCATTAAGTGGTCCCTAAATTTCTTGAATCTCCTCGGCTGTCTCTGTAAAAGGAGCTGCTACTGATATTAAGGAATTCAGGAAAGCTATTTGGATGGGCTGCAGATGCCGGAGTGAAGGGACTAGAGAAAGCCCAATTTTTCCTTTGTTCACTTCCCATTATTGTACATTATACAAGGGAAATTAATAAATTCTATTTTGTAATAAGCACCGTTATGCAGATCCAGGATTTACTGCTCCCATTCTCTAGTGTTAGTGAGTATCTCTTCGTTTTTTTATGCGAATAAACTATTTTTACTTTATTTGGTGTGATTGTGGCGTTAAGGAGTATGATGGGCATGATGTACTTGCTGCTTTAATTGAGTCACTATTGTAGTAATATTTAGCTAAGAATAGCATCTAAAGGGAAATGCCAGCTTAAACGGCATCTCTCTCGTGTCTAGTAAATAGAAATAAGTAGTTTAAACGGTTCTACGGAAAAGTTTCCTCCAAAAAAGTGTCCCAATGATTTCCAAGGCAGTTTGCCCGATTGGAATATTTGAGCCAAACCTAGCAAATTATTATGAATTCAAACTCAATGTCACGGTATGCATATAACGTAGCCCCAATTTACAGTTTGAGGTCAAAGGGGAATTTTTCGGGGACCCGTTTTGGCAGAGAACTTTTTCGCAGTCCAGTTTAGACATTAGGAGTAAGTGCAGCGTGTAACGAATATTTTTTAGTTCCAGTTTAGTACAAGTACATTAGTCGTCTGTAAATAGTGGATTACGTATTGAATTTCCATATAGCCCCTGTCGTAGACACGACATACCAACTAAAATTTACAGCCAGTTGCTCACTTACTGAGTGCACGTGTGTTTTTACTCCTATTACAGTATTTATATTTCGGTTGAGAATTGTAATGTAATCATATGCTATGTGTATATTTGTCGAAACTAGTTCCAAGTGCGTAAAAATGTAATGCAACAAGGTATACATGAAGTTGTGTAAACTAGATTTAAGGACGTAATTATAGTTGACGTGAACTAAATAAAATCCATAACATATAAATATATCAAAACAGAATTGCTACATCGGATGCCCACCCGTTTGACATTCTTATTTCAGTTTGTTTATGCACTGGGCGCGGCGGCGGCAGAGGCTTCAGCGTCAAGCAATGTTCGTATGATGCCAATTTAATTCTGGTTGCTTGACAAGGACTGTGACTGTCTTGTTATATAAATACTCCATTCCATATCCTGACACCTCCTAATTTATGGAGAGTGGATTTGGGAGACTGACGACATTAGGTATTAATACCACGCTACACTAAGCTAATGGCCCTAAAAACAATTAGTTCGGAGAGACTGGAGTTGAGAAATGCTTGTTGTCCAAATCCATGCTTGTCATTTTCCCTTTATTAGTATTTGTGTCTATCAAATGGCTCATTTGAGGTCGCAAAATACATTGGGCTGGAATGCCATGTATATGTTACAGTGCAAACTTAACGTCAGCACAAAATGCATAATCATACAATTACTGTCTATTCAAATTCAAATGAAGATAATAATGAACGAATAACGAAACAAACGAAACGAGTGTAACGTGGTGTTTACAATACTTTGGCCAGTTAAAAAAATTAGCATTCTCTAATAAATACTTTTTTAAATAAGCTTAAAGATCTGCTCGGTCAACCAATAATTCCCAAAAGTATTTTACGAATTTCAAATCACTGGCAAGGGGCTCTTAGTAGCTGAACTTGCCATTTGAAAGATTTTCAGAATTTAGATGTATGCTTCAACTTGTGTGCTGAAATAGTTCAGATGCCGTAACATGTTGAATAGTGGTGATAATATTGTATCTTCAGTATATACAACATGCTATGAGTCGATATAGGGCATCAGGAGTAGGTTCCTTTTTCGGAGCGGGTGGGAATAAAGTCGGGCTATTCGAAGTCAGGACAGAGCAGAAGAGTTGAAATGAGAATTTTAGGCCAAAAGGATCTTATGAAGCTGCCTTTCCGTCTGCAATGCTTTACAATGCAACCTGCTGTGTATAAAAAAAATTAATATGCTGGGAATTTTTTGAATTCTGTTTTTGGAAGCAAGAAACAGACATAAAATATGAAAATAAAAACATTTTCTAAAATTGTCCAACGATGTTAAGCGTAACAAAGCCAGTGTAAATTATACTTGATAATTGCTGTGAGTAAGCCTTCTGGTCCCGAGCTGCCAGAGTCATGTTTTGTCCGTGGACGGAGACGGTTGAGGATGATTAGCGGAGACACGGTTCCGTTCCCTAAGAAAACTGTTTGTGAAATAAAGAGAGAGCATGGGCAATGTTCGGAATCCGCTTCACTCCCTGTGAGCTCCGCACATAAATTAACAAGGATAGATTAACATGATGGGGAGATGAAGAGAAGACGACGACGACTAAGGAACCGCAAATGTTTTCTTTGGCTCGTCTAAAACAGGTTTGCTCGACCGAAACCAATTTCCCCTTCGAGAGAAATGACAAAATCCCGTCTCAACCCAAACGACAGCCCACAGCACAGCACACACCCGACATGGAGGCAGGAACTCTTTCTCCACAAATATTTTCACAATTTACAAAAATACGCACTTAATTTTCCAACAGAAAAAAAGTTAACGGGGCTGTTTACGACGAGTTGGTTGTATATTTACATCGCGAAATGCACTAGAAATCTTCAACGCCCTCTGAGCAGCTCTGCCCATGCAGTGCCTGATTTTTTAAAGTGACCAGGAAACCATAACCAATTTATAGATATTGACAGAGCTGCATTTCCGCAGATTGCAATTTTTTAAAGCTTTTTCTTCACATTCAATTAAGATCCAGAGATCCAGAACGCATATTTGGAACTGATGTTAATACATAAATAGGTTGACTGCAGAAGATTCAAAGACACATAGGCACTTCTGCATGTGTGTGACAGACTACTGATGAAACGGAGGAAGCTAATGTCGTCGAGCCTCTTATCAATTATGACCATCTTCCGGAAATTCTTACCGCTTCCTTTACCAAATCATGCAATTTGTCAGGCATTAGGCTTCAGCTAAAAAAAAGTGCATCATTTGAACATGTAAATGCTAATGTAACCCAACCAGCCAGAGAAAGGTATGCCAGTGATAAATGCCGAAACTTTTGTCTTCTTCCCGAAAAATAGCTGGCAAAGTCTCAACAAGTTTTGTTGTTCCGGCTTCATAACGTTCAAATCTGTAAGGTAAGTCGACGTCATTCGTCGTCAGGCATCAAACAGATGCTTAGTCACCCCATCTCCTCAGAATCAAGACGAAGACAGGAGCATAAAAATAAATCACATATTCTCATGTCTCATCCATTCATCTCAATTTCATTCATTACATTACATTTTTAGGCTTCCACGATCAGCCAACGCCACTTCAACCGTCAGCAATACTTTGCAGCCCACGACGCAGTGCCAAGCACAATGCAGAATTTCTAAGCCCGTTATATCACTTGTTATATTATAACATGTTTAAGTTCATATAGTTAATTCATACTTATGTTGCTATGACAGACGCTATGTTTCACTGTGAAGCTTAGAGTTGTTTAACAAACGTCAAAAGTACATGACATATACACAGATCGTGGAAAGATATATGAAGACGATATTACCACCGTTATAAGCAGACTGATGATTAGGTTACACTTTTATTAATATTTCTTGCTCAGACGCTTGTTACTTTGAAACCTAATTTGGCATTTTCGTCTGTCTACGGAATGCGCCTTCGAAGAATTTTAGGCATATTTATAGCAACTAACTACAAATGCTAAAATAACTACTGCAACGGGGTTTCTAAAAAAAACTCTGTGCACGTCTGTCAACCTTTTCATTATAAATAATCTCATTCTCAATTGAATTGACACGGTGGGATCGGGCTAATTGGATCTGAAATCCGATTACTCTGCTGAATGCCATGCTATTCATGTTTACATTCAAGCACCCGAACGATCAATTTATAAGAGAATTGCGTCAAAGATAGTATGTAGTTATGCAAGTTGTCTCCACGCAGTATGTTGCTGGCCAACTTGGCCCACAAACTATCAAAAATATGTTTGTATGCAAGTTATTTAGTGTTAGGTTATACCGAGTAAAATCTTCAGGGACTTATGGAGCTAAATATCTTCTTAAGCACTATTATGTCGTATATGTTTATTACCAGTGGCTCTCCATCATATTTTTTTTTGCTGAGAGCTAACTAATTATATACCTTTGGAATTTCCAGCCGATTAAAAATGTTTGTTATTCATTAAAGCACCCAAATCCAACTTACCACAATTAATTAGGAATTACAGAGATTTTGTGTTTAACAGCAACATCCGTATACGTGTAGGACTGATTTGACTAGCCTATCGTGAGCCCTCCTCAGCATCATCTCATAATCCTGAGCATGCATGCTAACAAAGTAGGATAAATACCATCCTAATTACCGTGCGGTGGTTTGCTTTGTAACGAATTTTATCGCACGTGTGGATTGGGAAGACGCAGTGTGTATGGCAGGTAATGGGATCTGATATGCCAAGAGTTTGACCCTATCAGAACTGATGTGT
Source organism: Ceratophysella sigillata (assembly GCA_034693865.1). NCBI lineage: Eukaryota > Metazoa > Arthropoda > Collembola > Poduromorpha > Hypogastruridae > Ceratophysella > Ceratophysella sigillata. The sequence goes on from JAQFXY010000065.1 coordinate 45,401, forward strand.
GCGAGATGTACAAGGTAAATGATTGGAGACGTGTATAAATCCTCTCAAGTCCGTAATTGAACGTACTTGGACGGAATACGAATAAGATATGATAATAATAATATGATTATCTATCATTAACCGACTGGGAAAGAACAGGAATTTCCTTTAGTTTTCAGGTCCACTCCCGATGTCCATCTTCAGACCAGGATATCGGCTATTGACTTCCCTTTGATGATGGCAGTTTTAGGATAATATATGAGAGGCTGGAAGAGGATATGATTTAATAATACATGGTATTCAGACTATGGTGATCTCAAAAAAGTTCCCTGCAAAAATGCTTCCGTCCTGGGCAAGATACATATCTTATACTCGTATGTATATTTAAGATTCGTTTCTTGTAGAACAAAAGTATCGTGAACTTTGAATCTTGTATCTTAAGTCAAAATGTATTTACCTACATATAGCTTGAAGCTTTTTTAGGTCAAAATATAAGCACCTTGCAGATACATTTTTATGTACAGCATTACATTTTTATCTTGCTCAACTCTGACGTTTGCACTGAAAGCTTCTTTTATATCCTTCGACCTTAAGCGTAACTTGTGATCAGGTTACGTTACATTCAGTTAGTAATGGTTAGCGTAGAAATCGTGTTGTGTTAAGGTATTATAATAGTAAACCTAAGTACCTAAGTCAGATTAGCAAAAAAATTTTCATCGGAATTTGAAACAGTTTTTCCTCACGAATTTTTGACATGGACATTTTCCGGAGGGAACTTTTTCGTAGAACCAAAGTTTGAGCAGAGTTAAGCTGTATATAATAAGAGAAAAGAAGGAGGAGGTGATTGGTTTAGATTGGATTATTAGAATATCATAATAATAATAGCGACTTGTGTAGTGTGTATCCACTTCGCTCTTTTCGGCATGGATATTCCGTCTATTCAGCCCTGGCCAGTTTCGTTGTCTTGTGTACAGCAGCGTTTATGACCTGCTCTGCATGTTTTGGATAAATTAACTCATCGTAGAATTTAATATGGCTCCCCATCTCCACTTATCTTCCATTACCCTGGTAGTTTTATGTGGTGTAAAAAAATTCGAGGTAAATAATCATATATTTGAATGGGAAGGTTTCCCTTGTGGCGTAATCATATTTTCCAACGCAAATTCTAGGATTCATATTCAGTTCAGATACAGAATTTTGCTCAAAATCCTTTCTTTGGTAATTGGTAAGATGTAACTGGAACACAGGCATTACAGCAACCTTACAGCATTAGACCCAAGTCGTGTAGTGGGCGCAGATAATTATCCGTATACTTGTTCATGTTTTACGACTGACTAAATACTTACAACAGGTTCCTTGGAGGAGGAACAGCCGATAGTCTATTAAAATCAGGCTAGCTATAAATCGGTTACAGAGTAATAAACAATGAGCTTAAGCCTACTACGTCACAAATCGGTCAAATAATTGAGTTGAAAACATTTGAATTAAAGTAGCAAAGCTTGAGAGTAAAGCATATTAAATTAACAAAGGCGCATTCATTCTTTACATTCAATTCAATTTAATCTATGGCCGATGAATGGCCGTAAACCCAACAGACTTTTCAACATTCCGAACTTACGTATTAAGTACCATAGATTTACTTAACCTAACCTAAAGTCAATTTAGACTACGTGGGAGTGACCACAAAGGCGTATTCATGAGCATGCGCAACAGAGAATCTAGCTTACCGTGATGGCCGTGGGCAATGAAGACGCCATGAGTTTGTACGAAATATGATTGGTAGGTTAGCCTGAGAGTGAATGTGCGTGCAAAGGTGCACATGCGTAGTTTAGAAGTATGTTATTCTAACGACCCTAAGCGGCAATAATGTACGAGCATGTGCAGTACAATCACAATTTCCTGCATATTACGCTACATTAAATTAGTAAATACCATGATTTTCCAGTAAAAAGACCGGAATACGATTTCGTGTAAAAAAAGTAAGATTAAAAATAAGAAAAAAAGTGCATCGGAATTTGGTTCTCAGTGCACAAGGCTATGTCCGACGCCTCATTCAAAGCCTTAAGAAGCCTCTTATTGCATTATTGCTATGCCGTAGTATTAGTAAAGTCTGGATCTTGTGTATGATGTATATATGTATGTAGTTAGAGCCCAAGTGTGTTGTTGTTGTGTGGCCTGGCCTGCCTTGACTAGCCCTTTATAGAGATGTGAATGATGTGATGTTTCTATCTCTTCACTTATGTTAAGGATAATACCCCTAAGAAGTTATGTAATACAGGCACTTACTTATACACAAACTCCATCATCCCTCAGCCTGATACGAGAGCATAATACATGGAAGTCTGACGAGGGGCACAAAAAACCGTAGGCTGGTGTTTGAAGTCCCTCTTGCCCATGTGTGACGCGGCTTCAGAAGCTCCAAGTCGGCTTGCTTTTCCCTGTAATTACCTCTAATCATTTCCCTTCTACAAAGGAAAGCCGATATATACATTTGATACATTAAAAATTCAAGCGCTCTTTTGGAGAAGAAACGAAAATAAAGGCCAAAGCAATATTTTTTCATCACATTACTCCATACTCACTTCATAACCCGATGAATATTATTACTGTACATTAGAGAAAAGGGGAAATGTAACCAAAATCCTTTTTTCTTCATTATCATACGCACTAATATTCTCTCTTTTAACATTCCATCATGATTTCTTTAAATCTTTGGAAATTGGTATTTCAGATATTTAGCGTAATGGACAAGAAGCTTCTGTTGCTGAGAACAAGAACAAAGTGCTTCATTCTTCATTGAGTTCGGCTCTTGTGTAAAGATAAGGCTCAAATAGATTTCCTGTATCGACGACAAACGACATGTCGTCCCAATTAAACCTCCGTTAAGAAAAACTCAATTTGACAGATGAGCTAACCCTTTACGCCAAAACACATGGTCGTAAATCGTGGAGACGGTGTAAGGCCACAGAAGAGGCCTACTGAGTACCTTCACCAAGGGGCTAACAACTCGACCAGACAGTTGACAAGTTAAATAACTGTCAGGATTAAGAACAACATGCTCAAAAAGTTACTTGATCTTTCCGTACAAGGCACAAGAATATACAAGGAGAGGACATGCTGCCTGTCACTCAATCACCATTTTCCCGTCTGACTCACTCCCATGTCAATTCAAAACTCAAGTCTTGACTAGCGCCCTACGAATCAGTGCAAAGCACCTAAGCTAGGAAAGGATCTGTGGTCGATTGAGGGAATTTCACACAGACATCCATGCAACACAGAATTGTTAAGCACCTTACTTTAATTGTTTGAAACATGTTGTAAGCTCAATATTTCATTTCTGCTTCAGTCGCTAAGACGGAGACTACGTTGGATCTGGAATTTTAGAATTGTTTACCAGAATTCAAAACCGGTCCCACAGAAAGCAACAAGGAAACATTACCCTCGTTATAAGAACTGATCCTGCTGTTATTTTTCCTGCCCTCCTGAGTCCCAGGCAGTCAACAATGGCTGGGAATATTTAAATACTGGATTCAAAATTGCCTTCCCTGTGAGGAAAAAACTTCAAAAAGTCTAGTTATCATTATCTCCAAGTAATTATCCAATCTACGTAACTACAATTCTCAGGCCAAAAGAGCTTAATGCAGAAATGACAACTTGATTTTCCCCTTAATATTCTGCCATGCACGTATTTCCTTATAGCCAGACAGAACTTTTTCCTGCTTTTATGGAGCCAAATCCTGAAACAAGGCCTCCACTGTTTGAACTAGTATTTACACAGAGACTTATGTTTATTTTGGTGAAACCGATGCCAAGGGTTTAAGAACCCTCCCGTCCCTTCATAATATTATTGTGCCAACCAGGAAAGACCCTATCCGCCCATATGTAAAGCTATAAGCTATTTAGAAGTTACGAAAATGTCTTTTTTTTGTCGACTTACGTGGCCCTACTGTTTTTACTAGAAGTTAAGTGAGTCGTTTCAAGGAGACATTAGTTAGTTTGAAATATTGCTCATGTCAACGGGTTTCCTTTAATAGGCCACTTGGTCTTCATTTGAGCCACGTCGTTAGGAGACGTAATGGAAATGGGAATTTTAACGTGCCGTAAAATGATAACTAGTGGTCCATTACCCCCACGTCGTCAATTCCGTTTGGAAATTGCAAGGAACGGTAGTAATTAAAGAGTTAAAATAAGGTCGTATGTCCACAAATACTTACAGATTGACTCAGACAGGCACAGTAGATTGAAATTAGGCATTCCTTAGAAAAGTCGGGCCTTTAAATGGTTCCGTTTCCTGCTTTCTTCGCGTAGCGGTGGTCTCCTAATATTACAACAATTACTGATGCGCATGCACTGCTAGCTTCTACTGTATGAAAATGTCATCAGCCACTCAATCAATTGCATTTACCACAATAAACCGCGTGTAAATCCTCAACTATTAAGACAGCAAATTAATTATGCTATTTATTTGCCCTCTCCGCTCCTAGCGAGTCAATGCACGCCTGGTTATAAGGCCTATACGGAATTTCGATTTTCGTATTTGATTAGCCCATTCCTTGAGTACAATGCTCATGCAGAAAAAATGCATTAAGAGGTCACTGTTCTTGTGGCAGACGAATTTAATCTGAGGAGGAATTGGGTGGAAGTGGGAAAAATTCACACTTTTTTTCTGTCTTCACCTTAATCAAAAACGTAAATACGTGTATAGGATTCTTTTGAATTACAAGACAAATAAATATTTAGTGTATAGCAGGAAAGAGTTCCTAATGTGCAATTCAACCAACACAAAAAAGCATGCAAACAAGGTTTTGTGCATAAAAATCATTATGATTGTTCATTGAACCTCCACCATTCCTTTTGTCGGTGCTCAAGTTTCCATGCAAATTACCAACTACTGGCACTGAGACCCGTGTGTGGTTGACTGCAGAGAGCTGAACATAATGAAACCAGGCTTAAGTGAAATAATGACTAAATAAAGAATAGGAAGATTTGCAGGAGTGAGTGCGGCGAAATTGTTGGCGTGGCCTATCAAGACTTGATTTCTTTACGACTCTTGAAATGATCCTAGTGTGGGCTTAACAATACTAATAACAGTATGATCTTTCCTTGTTGGGTTCCCTAACTTAATGGTCTGTTGTGTTGTTGTAATTTAGATTATAAACGATAATCATACACTTCCACCAGGGACATGGGCTTTTATATTGGGCTCCGGTTTATGTTCTTCTGTTCCTCCTTGCAGAGGTAGTCAGACTTGATTTTTATTATTTCTCGCTCCTTTGACTCAGAGTACTGTAATAATATTTTAAATCCTCATGAGGTTATGATTATCACCATGTGAGAAGTATATGGGCAGTGGGATGCTAAGCTCAAAATTATGGGGCCTCAGTATATTACACCCAGACCTATGCACGATCATAATATCATTCACATGTTAGCAACCAGATTTATGGCTCGTTGTAGGCAAACTTTAAAAATTAATACGCGAATGGCATGAAACATGAAGTCTAAAATGTGATAATCCGAAGATCTAGAGAGTTGCGCTTACAAGCACTTCTAGTGATTAGTTCATTGGAATGTCTGAAGCTAAATATAGCAAGTGCTTATAGCAATTCGGGATTTTTGCCATATTTTTCATGCTTGGTCAATTTGATGAGAGCCGTTCCTGGATTAGTTCAAAGGAAGACAACAAGTTGGACGGCGAAAAAGCTCCCTGCCAAAAAGCATTCTCGAAAACATCCCTACGGAAATATTTTTCGAAGAGTTCGTTTAGGCTTGATAAGGCATCAATCATTTCATTGGATTTAAATATTAACAGTAAAATTAGGCTAGTTTTCCTGAGCTTATTTTAGTTCAAACTTATTCCTGAAATTTTTTTAATGGGAAGCATATCTCGGGAATTTTTTGTAGGGAACTATTTTCGGGAAGCTTTTTCCTGTGAACAGTTTCTGGGGAACGCTTTCCGACTTACTATTTGTTGGGAAATTTTTTGTAGGGAACTTTTTCGAACAATTCTCGGAAACATTTCTCTAGAACGTTCAAAGCTACATGTGACAAGTGCAGTTTGAAGTTTCACTATTATTTTAGTGGGAACTCAGCTCAATTGCGAGGAGTTCCTGTATTGAAATTAGCTCTTAGCCCCAATGCGAATTGACGACTCAGAATGAGGTGTATGGATATGGATATGGTGTCAATCTGAGAACACAATTTACTAATTGGTCCTGTCTAAAATGTTGCGTGACAGGACATTAGGCCTTCTCAATGCTCGAGCTCGGCTGGGATGATAAGTAGAGACGGGATGATGGAGTGAAGTGATGGAAAGCACTAATGCAATAAATATGCAGCATAACTCCAATTGTTTCCCATCCCCTCCTTGAGCTTCCTTGCTCATAAATGTAATGCAGTGTAATGTAATAATGGGAAATGCGAGGATCTCGGCCGAAGCAGCCTACGAAGTTGGGAGAGCGAGAAGACGGATGAAAAAACAGGTGTGTTTAAGTCGAGGGGAGGGCGGGGAGTGCCTCTGTCGGCATTTCTCAAAGGGAAGAGGTGCGAATTGTTGTTAGAAGTGTAATCACGCATTGATGGCTCTCTTTTTTTCCTTTCTTTCTTCCCTTCTTCAACCTTTTAAGCCGAACATACCGCCCGCCTTCCCACTTTATAACATATTCTTCCCTTCTTCTCTCAATAGACAAGTGGGCTTTTCAACAATGGGCTCAGATCGGGGCTGGCTGGCGGGTTCAGGGACGGGACTGCAAATTCTGAAAAAACAGCCTAATTTCCCAAAAAATCAGCCCTGTCTAAATTGTTATTAATATTTATGAAAATCCAGAATCAGTTCAATTTTTCTAGAATTGAGTTAATTTTCCAAATCAGGGCTTGGGTTGGGTGCCAGGTTGATTTGCGGCTGGAGAAAAGAAGACCGTCACCTGGCCCGGCATAGTACATAATGGGTAGGCTTCAACACTCATCCGTTGCAATAATGGTGCAGAGTCAAGGTAGGCCTAAATGCAAAAAAAAAAGCTGAAGTAAAATAGAATAATGGTTGTAACTCCTGATGCCTCTTGTGCCTTGCGAAGCATGAAGCTCCATTCTTTATCACACATTATCATGTCAGCCAGGCCTCTCTTGTCTCCAGCTCCACAGTCAATAATATGAAAGGAGAGCTCTTTGGACTTGATGATGAAGCCGATGGGATGATGGGCTCTTTTTCCTAGTCCGTGATGATGACCCCAAGACTCCACTGACTCGAGAGATCAATGTTGGTTAACAGAAGATGGATAGATTAGGAACCGTGTTCTGCTCCGATCCCAGCTCCCATCTTCTGCTCGAATCCCAGACGATGACAGCTAATGAAAGAAGATGAATAGAGTGATCTCACCTCGTCCAATCACCTCCTCTTCCCTAATGCATGTCATTTACGCAGCTCACTTCCACTCATGTGGACAGCTACACTTTACGGTGTCGACATACGCTCCAAAATAATCCCGATTGCAGAGATTGGGTTGGGAGTTTGGGAGAGGATCTTCCGAGTTTCTTCACCTGTGTGTCATCGTTAGCAGTTACTAGCACAGCACGCCAGACTTAAGGCCAAATAATGGCTAAATAAAAATAAACACATCGTAGCAAAATAATAAGAGTCACAGCACATGAGAGCCAAAAACAGACTCCATCCACCCATATCCATCGTTTTTCGTACTTACGTAGATATAATGTGCTGCTATTACGACTATTTTTTATTCAAGCTGCATTGAATTTGCTTTCTACTATTCAATTTGCTATAATTAAGTGCCCTGTAGTCTAACATTGATTTCGTATAATTGCCATTGAATTTGGAAAAAAATTTGGCTCGTCTTATTTCAGAGCTTGCTGAACTCAGGCTCTAGTATTCTGGAGCGTATTTTTGGATTTTACTATTTGGCTCGTACAGCAGTGGTTGTAAATAACATGTAATTATTTACGATTTAATTTAGTTGTTGATACAAATTCCAAACTAAATACAAATGAAGAATATGGCGAATCAGAAGTCAAATTATTGATGTAAATTACAGCAAATAATCTCGTACAGTAATTATAGAGTGCTGAGAATATTTTATAATCCAGATTTTATTGAACATACATAAAACAAAAGTCAGTGACATAATATTTTTTTAAATGGTATTGGGTCAGTCACAGAAGCACTGAAGGTCGTGTCCCTTTCCTTCAGAGGTGATACGGTAGACTAGGTGGTACATATTTACCTTTGACTGAAACTGAAAGCATCAAGTAGACAATAGACAGGAATGTTTAGCTTCTTGAGCTTCAGACCGACTACGACTATATATTTCGACTTCCCTGTGAATTACGGTATATTATACACTCCTGAGCTCTGAGAGAGATTAGAAAAAAGTGTCGGTGGAATTTAATGTTTAATGGATTATTGTCTCCACGTAAATGATGGAAAAAGGGTTTACTGTTGTTCTGGAAAGGAAAGAGCTGGGAATAATGGGTGAGTGTGTGACTCTGTGGAATGCACTCGTATAACTCATCCCTTAATATATATTTCAATCTTATTTCCTTTTCATTCAAATACCGGAATGCCTTCTTCTAATCTCCATGTAGTAACACAGAAAGAGATGTGTTTTTTTTGGGAAGCACTTCCAAGGAGATAGATTCCTCGGCTACTAAACTGAAGGATCGGGTTAAGTCAGAGTTCCTCATCAGGTTGTTCCTGGCTGGCACTTGCCTTAAAGGACGTACCCAGCTTTAGAGCCGGTAAGACCACTTTAGCAGATGAGTAATTCACAGGAATCTCACAGGGTGGGACATATAATACATCTGATGATGGCTTAGAATTCAACAACATGGATTTTTCATATTATCAAACTAAGTCTAGCCAATTTCCATATCTTTGAATCGAAATATAATCTAGCACTTTGACAAAATTATTTTTATATTCCTGAAGTTCTACATCATGAAAGTATTATATTAGTATCATACCAGCTGTTTACACAGAATTAATAAAAACCAATAGCATTAGAGCAGGTAATGCGAAATTCAATTGCTATAAATATTGACATGTATTTAGGTTTTCAAAGATAACAGGTTATGAAAGAAATTCGGCAAGTGCAATCTGTAATTATTTTCCGTAGCTTCGAGTTCCAATAAAACCGGGACAACGTTTCACAACATTTTGTTGCTTCCGCCAATTGACAAATTCCGTGTGAAATCGTTGTACGTTAACATAATCTTCACAAAATAGGACATGATTCGATTGCATTATTTTCACTCAAAAATGTTCATTAAGCTCGATTCTTTAAAGTTGGTTTTAGGTTAGGTTAGCCCAGTTAAGGTGGTTGCTATGCTGGGACTGTGGTAAATATTATGGACGAGAATTTCGTGGGTCCCTGTCAGTGCACTTTAGTCTACATTGAGGTAATTCCCAATCCCAAGCTAAGACTGTTGCAGAGTATCTGTGGTAAGCCAGAGGCAGTTGTCGGAGCATCCTTTTCAGCTCGGTGAAGGCAAATTAAAGAGCGCTCTTGAATAAAGTGAGCATCTTAAACTCCCATTTCACGCGCACCCCCCGAGTTTTTTTATTCTTTTTTTTTTGTTTCATCTTCTTGGTTCTATCCTCCTTTGTAGTAATCTCCCTCTTCAATTGATTATACTCTCACCGCTTCACCCGTTTCATCTTCTGCCGGCCGACGAACCAATTGAGCAGGAATCTTTGTCCAGAGCCGGTCGGCAGCACTCGCGTGCCCAGGACCTCATTTCAGAGAAATCCACGGCTACACAAGTCAGAAAAGCACAAATTTTTCTCACATTTTACCGTATGGAGAAATAGTTCAATTTTTACTCCTTGACCTCAAACTACAAAATACAACAGAGGTACGCTTATTTAGGCAAGGATAGGTGAAATATGGATTGGCCTTCTAATTGTAACGTTGGATTAGGTTTGTTGAAAATATTTTAATCGGACTGAATTCTTTCGAATGAATTTGCAGGGATTTTTTTTTACACTAAACTTTTTCATAAGTAAAACAAAAACGACCGGTCATTGAATTGCTACAATGAGGATGCGTTGAAAATTCTTCAGAATGAAACGATATTGTGAAGTGAATTTTTCTATTCGAAGAAATTTATTTTTGACATGTACCCAGTTTTTTGCAGCTTGAGTAAAAAAATCATTTTTGACATGTACCCAGTTTTTTGCAGCTTGAGTAAAAAATTCATTTTTGACATGTGCCCGGTTTTTCGCAGCTCGAGTAAAAAATTCATTTTTGACATGTACCCGGTTTTTTGCAGCTTAGTTAAAAAATTCATTTTTGACATGTACTCGGTTTGTTGCGGCTTGAGTAAAAAATTCCAGGGGGGCCGATCCACCCGCTTCCCTGCGCGTGTCTTCAGCCAGTGAATGATATGCTCATCAACCCTGCTCACAATTGACTCCGACTTGTCCCAAACTCATCTATTTGTGGAGAAAACACTTGGGTGCACTGCTTGTATGGACTTAATAATAATATTTTGATCCAATTTCCAGGATTTCTAGAATAGTGGTTTAGTGGCAAGGAAGGTGCTGGAGGAGTCGTGCGGATGGCATGCTAGCCTGTGTAGCAGGTGTGAGAATCCGGTTGGGGGGTCCCTTACCTTCACCTTCAGATTTCAGAGAATAATGAAGGAGCATCGACTCAGAATCAGGCCTTCTTTAGTTTACTAAATACGTTGAGGAATTTTTGTGTGGAATGGAGAAGATTAGAGCTTGAACTCTTTGGGAAAGTTGTAGGTTAGTGTAGCAAGAAGCCAAACCTTTTTTTTCTCGTCAGCCTTCATAGCTCATTAGTCATGTAATAAGGGATTAGTGGTCGGACTCATTTATCTTTGGAAGTTAATCAGGGAATTACGTGTCATTTTAGTGGTTTACTTCTAACGAGGCTATTTGATCGGAAATTATCGAGTAGAAATACCAGAACTAATATTGATTTACTTTTAAATGTAATAAGCTGTGAAGCAGGAGCTGTCGATTTTTATCACAATGTTAAACTAATTTTCCATATCTGTAATCTACACGCTTGTGTGTTGTTTAGCACAAACGACGACATGATCGATTCAATACTGCTTGTCATGGGCATTATATTTACCGAAGAATTTTCAACGTTTTCCACAATTGCATTGTGGAATAATCTAACGGAATAGCTTTTGTTTTATCCACACAACGTTAAATATTTCTTAAAAGGGCGTATCTTTTCTTAATTTAGTTTTTGTATCTATAAGCAATGTGTCGCACTTTCTCCAGCAGAGAATGCAAGTCATTAATTTGCAAGTTGATTCGAATGCAAATTTAAGGTAGCTAGGTAGGTACTGTTTTGGTAACAGAATTTGCGGATATTTTGGTTTACTATATTTTATATGAGCCTATAGCGGAGCAGAGGAAAATTATATACAAAACCGTGAACCTGATTGAGACGACAAACTCACCGCAAGAGAAACAAAATCAAAGGATCAAAGAAGACAAATAACTTACTCGAGTCTCGAGACTATACTCGGTAATTTGTGGAACAATGAAATGAGATGTTCTGTTACGAGTAGATTCGGAGAAGAAACAATGGAATTGCTGTGTACTACCATTGCTTGATGTCTCACTTTCGTTCATCGTTGGAAGCTGAAGGAAAATAAGCCAACGAGCTGAATAATAGTAATAATACAAAAACAACTGGATATACAGTAATGCACTCTGGCTGGACGAAGTCTCCATATATCCTGTCGTCTTTTGTTGGCCTCACAAGTCACAAAACATGGAACAGGATGGAATAAAGATGCAACCAAAACCATTCTCCATTCAGCTCCTCCGTAGTGTACCATACTGCATGCCCAGGCCAGGGAAAAAATAATAAAAAATAAGAGGCTAGGAATTACCTGGCTGCCGGTAAAAGACAAAGTCGGAACTTAGCAATGCATGTTTTGTATTATGGATATATAATGTGTAATCATCATCTTCTTCCCGAGATTAACTCTCGGTTGCTGGCTACTACATTGTGTTCTGAAGGATATCAGGCACACACAAGGCTCCGCACTGACTTTTCCCTACGCTCAATAACGCCGCCACTAGCTTATGTAAATATTATGTTACTGGAATATGACCTAATTCATGATTTTATCCCTGGCGTGAGCCAGTGCTCTATCTGTTAGTTTTGTACAAGTTTAATTTAGCAATTAGGTACCGTCTTACGCAAGAGCGTTAAATTTAATGCGGAAGGTAAATGTTAATTTTATTTAGTTAACGGATGGATGATTCGTTGGGGAAAATGAAGAGTTCGAAATCTGATCCTTGGGCCTAGCCACAGGTCCAACGACAGGTCAAAGGTAAACTCGAGGTTTCAATGTTCTAGCCGTGAGTCTGAATCGTGAGTTGTGAATCGTGAATTGAACCCAAGGGTTAACTGTTGATCCTTTAGACCCTGGGTCAAGCAAAGGCGCAATGTGGGGCTGTCTTCGGAGCATCACAGGTCACAGGCTTCTTTACAACATCCACCATGCATTTAAAAATATGTGGTTTTAAAATTTCACCAAATGACCCAGGATCAAAATTCGGGTATTCACATAGTCCCTTTTAAAAAATGTACATGCATATTCGTGAAATTATTTGCCTAACCTACTGCGTACTATTTATATTTTAGGTACTAATCTTGTTTTGCCATGTTTGCTTTTGCTTGTGTGGTATCTGTGAAGATTCACGTAATGAATGATGAACCAACAGTTTACCAAACAGTAAGCCATGCATGTGGAGGTGAAAGCTTAGCGCTTTCTCTTTTCCGTATGCAACTGAACCTACGTATACGACATTTAATGAGTCGTCTATGGAAATGAGACTACCGTTAGTTTTACTCGAGTATAATCAAGCATAAGGCATAGTTATAATTTTTCTGAATTGAACTCTGGAAACGTAACGTCGTGATAGATGAAGATGCCAATTGTTCCAACTTTTGGTACGTAGACACAGCCACACACATGCATCATGCATATGTTCCTCAGCTCGCCTTTTCTCTGTTTGTTCCAAGAGGTTAAAGCATACTTCACGTCAATTTTCCTGTGTGTGGCCCCCGTCAATAGTCTCACGAGGCAGCCAATAATATGAAATTATCCTTGGGTAATGTGAGCTTATCATGCCATCCGGATTCAACAAAAGAAATGAGTTTGAGGCTAATACCAGGTCAGGTCCTTCATTATTATTTCTTTTATTGTTTTTTCTCCTTTTTCGTAGTCAAACTACCAAGTCAAAAGGGGAAAAAGAGTTAAATGGTGAGAAAATCTAACATTTTCTCTCTTCTTGTTTTCCTCCTATTACTTTACAGAGCCTACAATAGTCGAGGTTCGGCGAAAAAGTTCCCGATGAAAAAATCTCTCGAAAAAGTTCACTGCAAGATGTTCCTTACGAAAAAATTCCATCAAAAAAGTCCTACTGCAAAAGTCTTCTCGAATAGTCCGATCAAAAAACTTTTGGTATAGCTAACCTAACTGTACTGATATACATTTTTTCCAATGGCTCTTTATCTTACCTAGCCACACCTAGCTCGACCTTGAGGTCAAAGGGTAAAACAGGAACTTTTTCGACGGAGCTTCTTCACAGGTAATTTCTTTACCATTCCCTATAGTCTTTAGCTGCTAAGAGCCTTGGAATTGGAAAAAGGGTGATTTCCTTCCGACCTATGATTACGTGGGTCCTGGTTTCGGCCCAGCCTCGTTTTCTACACTAGTCCAATTCATGTCATGGCTCAAACCACTCGGAATCATAACTTCCTCCACCATGTGACGGAGAAAACATGCAAGGAATGGGCTACTCCGGGTAACCGGTACTACTTATACGAATTCGTCGTCCTTAGGACATGGAAAAAGTCCACCATGGCGAAGGGTTAATATAGGGAAAATATGAAACTTTATTATTCCTCAAGCATTAAGCCCTGGTTGGCCTTGTCGGTGTCGGCTCCTGAAAATGCTTTTATTCATATCCAAATCATAATAAATGCATAAGGAGGTACAACAAAAGACTCCGTGACCACCCCAACCAACCTGTCAAATCCCTCCAAGATAATTGATCTCTCACGTCAATTCCTTACCTCACGAGCCCAGCCGCTGTTGACAACGTCATTTCCCCTCATTCTTCTCTTCATTACTCCAAGCGCCATTTCTCCAAGCTCATCACTAGGCACTAGCCGCCCAAGGCTTCAGTGCAAAACACTAAGCTGCATAGTACTCAAAGCTCAACTCGCTTTGTAATTATACCGTGTGAAATTTAAATTATCTAATCAAATAGTTCAGAAACCACGACGTTTTCCACTTTCCACGCCGAAGTTTGTTATATTTTAAAATCTACTGTCCCATTTCAGCTTGAGTATTCCCGATGCCTTTATATAAGGTTTTTAATCCCAATAATGGTGTAATAATTCTAGCCTAATGTGCGTACAGTTGTACGCTTTGAATTGTAATTTGATATTAATTATGATTTGTGTTTTTGGGTGGAAAATGTGAATTTAGAATGCGTGTTTCCAAAGTACAAGATTCGGGTGCGTAGAAAGACCGTGCAAAAAACGTCGAGATAAGTGTGTGAAAATAGTGTAGCACATTACTCAAAAGTAAACAAAGCAACAGAAATATAACTTCTTAAGTGACTCCTTCCTGTTCTCATAATAATAAGACTTTCAACAGGTTCATCGTCCATTTTTGACAAAATTGTGATAATGGTGGGAAGTGGAGGTCAAATGAAGCGTTGAACTACTGCATTGCATATGCATGAATCTACTGCACTATTGTATTATAGCAATTATCTGTATATTTCTAGGTATTTACATTACTGTCCACGTTAGACACTTTGCATAGACGTACTCTTAAACGACTTTTTGCATTGCTAGATATGGCTGGAGTGCACAATATTTCATAAGCTATATTTAACTCTGAACTAAATAATATCCTAACGATTGCCGATTACAGAGCCCGCAACACAACCGCATCGAGTTTCCGATTCGGCTATGCCTGGTAATGGTAGTAAGTAACCTATACGAAGAGGCATCATTATTCCCAGTTTTGCCTTGTTGATGAGATCATATTACAATAAGAACTCCGGATTAACGGGACATAAAGTATTATGGATTATGCAACAAGCGGATTAGTTACATATCAGATTCAAATTCAATTTCATACAATCTCAAG
This sequence comes from Ceratophysella sigillata, assembly GCA_034693865.1. NCBI lineage: Eukaryota > Metazoa > Arthropoda > Collembola > Poduromorpha > Hypogastruridae > Ceratophysella > Ceratophysella sigillata. The sequence continues at coordinate 60,557 of JAQFXY010000065.1, forward strand.
CAATCAATTACTTACTTTACTATCAATTACTTGCATGAGTTTCTATTCTAATTAGTTTGACCCTATTTGTGGATAACGCAAATATGGCAGAATATGATATCTGATACTTGATGAGTTCTGAGACTTAACTAATTTGACTGATTGTACATAGTGAAAAGGTACGGGAACTCCAATTTGAGCATTTTAAAAAAAAGGAACGTAACCTGGCTCACTATAACATATAGAATTTCAAGACCTGAAGGGTGCGTTTCTAGAAACAGCACCGAAGATCTATACTGGAATCAAAGGTCACCACTGGATCCTCGTATCTAATGGTTAACAAAGACGAGTATTTGTACACCCACGCCCTTGGCCAAGAATTGACTCGTATTCCAATTCCAATTGAGTCACCCTGCTCAGGACCTGGAGTCTAATTCGTAACGGGTTGAAGGGATGAAGAGAACCGCACCAACCCTCAGATTCCCAATGAATAGAAAGGTCAGCACACGGTCTTCTTCCCTTCGGCTCATGTCACTTGCTGCCTTTTATCACCTTCTCCCTTCAGCCGTGTCGAATATTATGACGACTCAATTCAGACAGCGCTCACAGCTCACTTTTCTATCAGGCATAGATCTCTTCAAAGTACAGATTGAACACGCTAGAAATCAAGATTATTCTCTTATTCCTTCAAATGTTCCGTTTGTGCTATTTTTGCTCCGTCAATTGGCTAGGTACCGTTGGGCAAAGGGTAATTGGGCATAGTTTTATGTTTTTTCAGTGGTCTAGGTTGTGGTTTTAAAAAAACTAAGGAATTGCATTAAATCAATACATTTTTATGCTAGATAAAGGACGGTAATATTTACACAGGACTGCACGGTAAATACTATGGCAAACACCCAGCGAAAACTCACTTTTTATGGCTTTTGCAAGAACCTAACATCACTAGAATTAAAGCAATTACAACTGTAAGATTTTTTAGAAAACCTAAATTAGCATAACTAGAATCAATGTGTGTTCTCTTGAATTTTTTTTGCAAAAATTTTGAAAGTTGCAATCGTTGAATTTACAAGGAATATTGGAAAGGATAACCTACATGGAAAGCCTCGATGCTAGAGTTAGTCTTGGGAAGGGAGAAAGCACTGAACTTTCACCATTATCTCTTGGGCACAAATGTACTGATGAACATGGATGCCGATAACAGCCAAATATTTTTCCAGCTGAAATGTATGTAACCGTCAGGTTTGGAAGTTTGGTAAACAACATCAAGCTTTAAGGTGAAACAGCGCCTGTAATAGCAACTAAAACAGGAATACAGACAAGTTAATGGGTTTAATAATTTATCATTTTGCACTGTATGTATGTATGGGATTCAGGTCATTTGAGCCGGGACCGGGATCCTATCATAAGTTGCCTTACACTGATTCGTTTGTAGCTAGTTCAGATCATTTGCTTTATTTGACCTGACAATGAAGCAAGGAGCAACTTGAGTCAATTAAGTTTATTGTATTCTTATATTTGGCGAACATGCTTCTACTTGACAGTATGCAGATCATCATAAACCTGTAATAGTTGGCTATCGTTATCCCGCTGATGGGCATATAAAATACTAATTACCTTCCCCTGCCCTCTTAGCATCTCCAACTCTCTCTCCACTTATAGTTTCATATATCAAAATGAAATCTGGATCCATCATAAAGTTAATGTACAGCAGTTAGAGGTCGTATATAAGGAAGATAATCATAATTGGCTAAGAAATGGGACGTATCACTCCATTTCCCCATAAATCATGCACAGAATATGTATTCATGCCTCCATCCCCACTTGTGCGGAGTAATGACTGGGCTAGGCTTGTTTTTCCTTTTCTTTTTTTATAATTTTTGGGAAGGGCTATTTCACTCTTCATCTCGGGACTAGTAGGCGAGTCGGATTACTTTATATTATAGTAGGCATATGGGCTTGTGTGAGATTTGGCTCTGATATACTTACTTCCCCATTCAAAATGTGCTTATTCGAAAAGCAGAGAAAAAATGGAATAGGACCATAATTCAATTGAGCAATTAACTCGGACTCCATAACTCGTCTTCTCGTTCACAGCTTGTGACTATGATTTGTAGAAAAAAGAGTCTGCATGAATAATAATAACGTATAAAACTCTAAATGGACAGAGAGCTTACATCATCCCTCCTAATTCTCCTCCACTTGCCTCGCTCAATTCTACAACAGTCAGCTGCTGTTCGGAATACTACCTCAATTACTTAGATTAACCAGCGTTGTCCAAAATGCTAAATTCCATTTTAATTTCCGTTCATTCTGATTTTTGAGAATTTTTCACTAAATGAGTGGTCAAATTATGGGGTACAAACGGCTTGTCGCAACCGAGCACACTGACACTTGTTTTGTCGCATTCAACCAATTTGGACTTGTTAGATTGTGTTCTGTAAAGCATTTTGTTCCTACCAATTCCTGCAGTTGTCCACAACCCTAGCGTAATTTGTACGCGTATTAGGCGGAAATGGGAGAAATTGATGACTTATCGCTATTTGGAATATTGTGTGTAGGCTTATCTCAACCAGAAATATATGTACGTAAAAAAAATACGTAAAATATACGCACGCCAAGCATGTAACTGCCAGTTATTGCCATCATAAGGAACTAAATATAACCAAAATTTTAAAAATAACATTTTGCTAATTTGACTATTTCCATGATTATCTTGAGGGGATTGTTCTTAGACTAAATCCGCGAACAAGCAAAAGTTTGCAATACTATTTCTAAGTTTTTACGTGGCTCGAAAATTAACATGTCCTATTTTACCAAAAATGTCACATTCGCTCTGACATTTTAAACCAAAAAAACACCGAAATACTGGGCAAGATATAAAGGCATAGCTTAGTTATATAAATATATATTGCTTGGAACGTAAGTAAGTTATTCGTGCGCTTTTTGAAAATCTAGCCCTTCTTGTGCAAAAAAATCCCGACTACCCTATGGAGCCTGCATAATATCCTGTGAATAGTGTGAGCTGTCATTACTGGAACTGAGGAATTGTCGGGGATCACTTGTCGTGAGCTTCTCTTTCCATTGGCTGAGGCTGCAAGCGTAGAAAGAAAGAGGCTAGAAATGACCCACCACCAACTCCTAATTATTATTCTTCATTACATCTCTCTTTATTACCTTTAATTTATCATTTCTTGGACTTGGATCCGAAACTCGAGGAAGGAGGTGGCGGAGGCGAGCATCATGTAATGACTTCTTCTCCAACCTCTTCTTGCAGGCAAGATCAATCAGACAGAAAAACAATCCTGCCTTCTCACAGTTTCACTTTGTCATAATTTACATAAATTAATTGACATGTCAGAACTTCCAATTTGCTCAAATCAATCTTACACCTGTCGATTCGGATAAGACAGACTGTTCGAGCGTTGCATTCTGATTTGGTAATCGATCCTAAATGCTTGCTAATTATCATTTGTGCATGGCAAAAATCTGTCAAGAAAGTGGCTCACAGCGGGTTGGCCATTTATTACCACTGAAGCAGTTATGTGTTATGTAGAAAAGCCAGGAACACATACACGTGTTTACACGGGCCTATCTCTGTGGTACTGTGGACAACTTTTATAAGTGAAGTGCGACAGGTACGTATGTTTTGCAAGCTTTGTCCGCAATTGTAATGGCTAAATTATAAATATAAACACTTAATTGAGGTCTCTGTACAATTTAAGTTTATTAAGTTGGAGCTCAAATGCACTCGTAGGATCAGCGCCAGCACTATGCCGGTTAGTCTATTACGTGCACAGGGTAAATTAGACGCATTAGAATATCATCCTAATTAAAGTATTAAATTGGAGGCCAAACAGTTGTTATGGATTGAGCAGTAGAATCACATGTCACATGTGCCCAATACAAATATCTAAATACGTCGAAAACTGTGCAAAATGTGATTATTTGTTCAATTAAAATTGCACAATACTCAATTAAAAACAAGTTATAGGCTAATGCTTCATAGATTGGTGCATCCAATTCTGGTTAACTAGTAAATGCATGTCAAAGTCAATTCCATTGTGAATCATCTTAACTGATGTCACCTCCCACTTCTCATTTCCTGAATGTAAATGACTGCGTAATTTATTTTCTGGCTGTCACTGGTAATGTTAATTAGTTTTTCAGCCAGACCGTTCAGGTTGTCAATTGTGGCTGAGGTTGGGCTTTGGACTGAGTCAGAAGATGTCTGGCCGCCATTGGAAGAGGATTGGTCCGAGTGAGGTGCTAATTATTGTTTGGAAGAGACACGACCTCCCAGCAAGTCCCTGGCCATATCCTTCCCTTCCACCGAGCCCATCATGTCTAAGTGGTCCCACTCCTTTTCCCTTATTTCTCTGAGAAATGAACAGGCTAGAATTGAGAAACGATGAACTGAGAGAGTCCGTCTTCAGGCCTTTTGTGTAATTCTGGAATAACAATGGAAAAGGTATTACAACAGAGTATCTACCTTTTTACTTCAAAAGTGTGAAAAATTATGTCGTTAAATGACTTTGGACGGGCGTACTTCGGTAACTGAAACTCACTAATTTGTAATGTTATATAGGCTGCCCGGCATTAAAGTTTCTCCAGTAAAAGCGTCCTGAAAACGAAAAATTTTGGTCAGGCTATTTTCAATTGATTCGGGGTAGTTGGATATCCTGTTACTGGATGTACTACCCATATTCTAAAGTTAGGTTAGGCTTACTGTATTTTTATGTGGAAATGTTTTCGAAGTGAACTTGTTTTCAAGCAATGCTTCATCAAACTTAACGGCGACTCTACGCTTTGTTCTCACCAATCGGAAACACGCTGAATAATTCAATACAACTATAGCCTTACTTGTGTCCAAAAAGTTGTGCTACAGCTTGCTAGTTAAACAGAGTTTTTTTGCTTATAGCCCTGGTCTGGGCCTTAGCATCTGAGTCTGTGATCTGATCAGAACTTCGGATCGGGCAGCCTTTGTAAAACTGAACTGATCACAGCAATTTGGCAAACAATTCACGCTAGGGAAGAAAATAACTAAATACGTAAAGCACTTGCCAGGTTCTTCTCATAAATGGTCCGATTCATGAATTTGAATATAGCCTCCGCATTTCCGCATTCCTTTCCGCAGTGTTAATTGCTTCAAATTAAACCGTGAACCATGAGCTCTTAGCATTAGTAGCTCGTCAAAAAGCTGATAATCCCTTGCCGAGTTATTCCAATTGCGGGACAAGGGACAACAAGTGGGTTATATGATAATCCTCTGGTTTACACAATTATCCCTTCCACATGGTTATGCGATGCGGGTATACGTGGCGTAAGTATAGGAACTTGTCTGGCGGCCCTGGCCTGGACCTAGGACCTGGGATCACCAGGACCAGGATACAGGGATGAGCTCAAAAGGGCCGACGGGTCCTTCCCATATAAGGGAGAACAAATGGTGCCGACGTAAATGACTCTTGAAGGCTTCACTGGTTTGAGCAGAGACGGGCTAGCGACTATACAGCCCTCGTATTACAATTACGATTATAATAAGTTAGCTCGTTCAAAGTATAAGGCTCCTTCTAGTTAAAATAACTAGAATCATAATACTAATTGTGAAGGGTACAGCCCCTTAAGGTCTCCAAATTGGATACCAATAGGGAAGAGGGAACTTTCCTATACACAATACACAATGGCATTCCCTTAATTTCAATATATAGCCTATACTGTAAAGGAGTTTCGACGTGCTAGTTATTCCAGTGTTATTCTAGCAATTACTTGTGTATTCATATAGGCACGGGAAAGTTTTCGTGTACGGAATTGACATCTGTATAACTGAGAATTTATGAAAATGCTTCCCAAGCCCAAAACCTTGATTTAATATTTGCTTATTACTTCTGTCTCCAGCTTCCAGCTCCAACACTTTTTTTTTGTCAATCGTGCCGTTCAATACTGGAAAAACTCGTATTTTCTGGATCCCATCATTTGCTGTTGCAGGTAGCCAAACTTCCAACCGCACCGAGAAAACTTGAAAAAATACAATCTCATCATCATCATTATCCCAATCGGCCTTCTCTTTTTGCGTTTGTAGCAATCTGGGCTTGACACAGAAAAATATGATATTCCGTGTAATAATGGTCAAAGTTGTTTACCTTATTTGACAAAAAATAGGATACATATCAATTCGTCCAATTCTCAGAAGACTACGCTGGGAAAGATTCCAAATCCGAGATTGAGGCAAATGCGACAGCTTGTTAAAATGTAACCCGAGTACGGGGCAGGTTATATCACACGGCAATTCTTAGATTCGTAGATTTATCCTGGGATTTTTTACGTACTTTCTTTTATAAGGATGACCCCATATCATCAGATCTCATTGTGTGGGAATCTCTGGAGAGATTAGGTTCATGATCATAGATAATACATGATACATGGCATATATATCATTTTCTTCCTCTCTTCCATAATCTCATCATGTCATTATTGTTTCACATCTGTCTTTGGTCGGCTTGGCCGCCCTGGGTTTCTTCATTCCCGTCTTCTTTGGCGACACGGCTACTTTGACTTGGATTAGGTACGTCAAATTACATCCAAGTATGGGCCACTGGTTTCGGTTTACTGATTCATTACATATTTTATGGGACGAAAATTTCAAGAACATATCCAACATTTTATCAATTAACATAAATCCGTTTCAACCCAAGATTAGTTTTTCTCATTATTCAGGGTTCACAGTCAACTGGCTGGAGAACAATTCAAACTAAATATTAAGCCGGCATTTAATTGCTTAACCAGGCATTTATTGCAATTTCTGTAGAGCATTTTTCTGTTTATTATTTATATTTTTCTGTAGCGCTTTTCTGACACTTTCTTTAATAACTTAATGGCTTATTGTAATTTCCAATGACCCGTTTCTCAATTGAAATGCTGATCCTGGAACAATGTATAACAATTGCAACTGTATATGTTTTACATTATACACAGTTTTTTTTGAGGCGGATTAAATTGAGTCGAGGTAAATTGGAGTTTGTGTGTGGTTCGGTAATTACGACATGCTTACCCATTCAGTCCGCCTCGATTGAGGCTGAAATTAATATCCGGTATCTCCTGGTCTATTCAGTACTCGGCCTATGTCTACACTGTTGCTGCCATGGTCCCAGCCTTTGTGTTGAGCTCATCATCAATTAGGTAGTTAATACAAAAAACTTGAGACCCACACCGAACCATTAACCAAACAATAAGGACAGTGATGATACGAGTCCGGCCTCCCGAAAGACCCCAGTCCAATCCATTGTGTCTCGTCCTCGTGAAGGTCTTCAATTTTCAATTTCCTAATGTTCACTATGCTCGCTGGCTCAAAGGGAACTCTTTCTGCTCATTATTAGCTTTTTTGTTTATTTCTTGACGTTTCCAAACTTCCCAATGTTCCCAAAATAGAGTGGAATGGATAAATCGAGAAATTAGATGGTCATAGGCCTAGATTGGATATTAATAGCAGGTCCACGAATCAGTGCCAAGCACTGAACTGAACTGAAGTGAACAGTACGGGAATATTTATTAAGGTTTGTTTTGAGCCCGTAAATACTGAATTTAGAAATACGAATCAGAAGCAGATTAAAAAACCCGGAAAGAAAAAAAACGCATTGCACACTACACATACGTACCTACACCACAAAATATATTATCTCGTTATGTTATAAGTGAAGATTGTGAGTTGTAAATTCTGTTCAGGGGCTTTAGGTGATCAGATTAGCTGGACTCAAATAATGTTTAAGCTAGTAGAAGTCAGCAGAACCAATCAGGAGTTGAAGAAGTATCTTCAGACAGCGAGATAGAACGATCGAAGGAATGATCAAGCTCGTTATACTCTAGGATAAGACTGGTCCTGATCCTGAACCCTTAATTATATGAAATGGGGGTAGGTAGAAATAGGACTCAATAGGTTTCTAATGCCTAATAATTCTTTATTGAAGAGAGGCAAAAAAAGTTCATGAATCAGAGGAAGGAGGCAAAAAAAGTACCGACAAGAGTAATTAGTCGAACACCCATGAGTGGGCAAAGTATCTCAGCGGATCGTTTCCGAGCTGCGTTCCATGTCTCCAACCTTTCCCATCGCCCGACAAAACATAGCGCACAGAACGTAGCACAAGTCCTAACCAGCATAAACCTGCTGAAAATCCAAGTGCATATATTTAAAGCTCATATATTTAAGTGTAATTTTAAGTTGAAGTTGAAATGAGAAATATAATATTTACATTGCTGGAACAGAACACTTCGCGTGTTTAATGTACTTCCGTATTTGGAACACTACGCTTCAGAAAATGAATTACTAGTTTCCGTTTTCAGAATTGCAGAAGATACTAGAGAAGCAAGTAATAATCTGTCTGCATTGCTGCGTTACCTACACTTCTGGATTTTTGCATATTTGCATTGCTGGATTGCTGCATTTATGCACTGCTACATAACTGCATTGCTGCATTGATACATTACCGATTACTGCATTACTGAATACAGATGCTGCATTGCTGATTGCTGATTGGCAACATTGCTGCATTGTTACATTTCTGCATTTCTTCATTGATTTCTGTATTGCTACACTTCTGAATTGATTTATGTTTTTCAGCATTATTGCTACATTTCTATACTCCTTCGCTGCGGCTTGCAAATGCTGTAAGTGATGTGCTTTCTGGCTCTCCAGTTCCAGTTTATAGCGCCGCTTTGAGCGCCGTTTAACCGTTTGGTACGTTTGGAATTTTTTTGAACCCAGTACCGTGGAACCCTTATCCGAATATCTTTATGCCCTGTTGAAGTACGGTTGAACACCAGTTGCTGTGCCCTTATGATTTGTGAGTTACATTTTGTCAGGAAACCAGACTTGTAGCGGAAGCTCGACATTAAAGTCAATTTCTCTTAGGACTTAGGATGATGGGAGTGGGAGCACTACATTTAGATTACAGGTAAAAACAAACAACATGTTTAACAAAATCCATCCTATCGTATGACTTGCAAAAAAAAGTATTTTTTCTAAACCCAAAATTCGATTCCCATGCTGATGTACCATAACAATTATTTTACATGAGGGATGATTGAGTGGATTTCCGTCCCTCATTGTTCACCCATAAATCCTAGACATTTTAGAAAAACAAAGATTCACATGTAAAATCCTATTCACCTTCCAGAAGAGTAGTGAGGTAGGTTGGCTTCTCTTGAGTGGACGAAAACCATGGAATCCTCTTAATCATTCTCCTAAACACTATAAACACACAAGAGGCTTACGATTCAGATTTTCTGTTTTTCAGGATTATATAATTCCCTGCTCGTCGGCTCTCTTCCTTTTTTTTGTTGTTGTCTTCTCCCCAATTTTCATGCTGTGAAAATTAGGACTCAAACTGGTGAGATTAGGAGTCGGAGGCAGAAACCAGGTTCTGTTGTTGAGCAAAAGTTAGACCGAGAATAACAAAGAAATTGCTCTACGGCGGCTCAATACCATAAAGGTTGACTTTTGGACCAATTTGTGGGATATATTGGGTAAAATTAACTTTCCTAATGTTATGTTCCTATAGGAGTTTTTATGATTTAAAAAAAATTATGACTTGTATAAGTTTTTGGTTGATAACATTTTCACTTTTTTTTATATCAAAAAAGCTTCAAGTTTCTTAAGTTATTCCTATATTTTAACTCGTACCATATCGTATGCTAGTGGAGTGCCATGCGTTTTCTTATTGCCGGCGTGATTTCGGTAAGTAATTCGTATTTATATACGTAACTGCCAGTATATGTCGGCACTGCACTGCTGTCTGTTAGACGCAGGACGCAGTTAAATAGTTTCACAGTATGAAGCGAAACCGCTTCCAATTAAACCATTAAGATAATACTAGCAAACTAGCACGAATCAGTGCAAAGCACTGAATACAAACTAAGATCTTGGCTTTTACCGAAATTCGTGCATCATAAATACACTACAGAATTATTAAGCTTCGTTAATTTACTTGTAGGTTGGAAACATGATTAGTTTCAATATTGCATTTCTGCTTTAGCAGCAACTCGACCTTTGTTTAACAAACTTCAAAATGAACCACAATCAGTGATAAATATATAAAAACAGAGTAAGAGTTCAAATGGTTGTATTGTATGATGCTGAAGCCTGTCTGAGTAGGGACGATTTCATGCCATAAGGCCCTTGTGGACTAAAAATAAGCTTTTGAGAAGGAATAAAACAAAGAAGTTTCCAACACCTGAGTGATCAGAGGAAAGAGCCGACGATTACCTTTATTACCAAATAGACGGAGAATGATGAGAGCAGACACATATGTTTACAATTACCCAGTTTAACCATGAGTCAAGGCACTATTATGCACAGTAGTGGTACAAATGGGAATATAATAAAAATAAACTCACATGAACCCTTTGGGAGACTCAAAGGATCTTTTTACTTGATTCCTTTCAGTCAAGTTCAACTCTAATTTAGGGTAATTTGTTTTTTAGTGGAATTGGGAGTACAATTATATTAGACAACAAAGTTTATAACGTTACATTATTAGGCTGATGATCTTTGATTACAATCGGTGTGTTGCTCAACTACACCGTCTGTCCATGGAACGAGGCTTCGAAGCCTAATTTCCAGCCTTGTCTCTCCTGTATTCTCCAGAGAAAATGAGCCAGTAAGTAGGTATGTGGAATATTTTCGTAAATGTTATTTATATAAAAACTAATTGACGTCTATTACAAACTAGCAACTCACAAATCAGTTCAAAGAACTGTACCAAAGTCAGGATCGTATAGCACAATAGACGAATTTATTACATTTACAACAATAGTGCAACGTAACATAATTAGGCTCGTTACTTTATTCGTAATAGGTGAGACATGTTTACCTACAAGAATTCAGTCGTGTTTCAGTTGCTATTGATGACAAGCTACGTTTTACGTTGACGCTTAGGGTTGTTTACCAAACTTCCAGACGGGACGCATAGAGTAGTGTTACATACAGAAGTTGATAGACCTACGTCGAAAATTTCCCTTGTTATAAACACTAATTATGAAAAGTAAAGTAGTCCGAAATATTTAAATCTATCACCTAGTATAACGACGTTAATGATTTCCTGATGTATCTCTCTCTCTCTCTCTCTCTCTCTATCTGTCCGAAGCTAAAACGGACGGAACGGGACTTGACAGAAGCGTGATAAACCTAAT